>PVKE010000269.1:0-52777 GCA_004027555.1 Craseonycteris thonglongyai | reverse complement strand
GGGAAAAAATTTTAATATTTGAAAAGGCTGCAAAGATTTTAGATCCTGGATTCCAAGGCAGAAACGTGAGAGACACTAGAAATATTGTCTCTGGTTTCCCAACCTCCAAATTATTTCTTCTGCTTTCAAGTGTTTTTGTTTATTTGTGTGTTGTTTGTTTGTTTTTAACTTCTGGAGTTCAAACATTTGGAAATTGCTTATCTATGTAACCAGTGTTCAGTCTGTTCGAGTCGAGTCCCAGCCATGACGTTCTCTGGCCTTGTGATTAACGCACCTTCTGTGACCACAGTGACGCGTTGTGCCCGGATCCATGATACTGTAATGTCAATGCCACTTCAGAGGGTTGCGTAGTGATGAAGTGAGAAGGTGTGCCTGCAACACCTAACGCAGCCAGGTAGATGAAAGGCATTCGTCTCCTCAAAAACGCTGGTTTAGATATGAGGGGGGAACCCCAAACTGTAGATTACCTTCTGGAGGGTGGACTCCTTGTAGTAGCAGCTTCCCCCACTAGGTGAGTGTTCTAGGAGCCCATCTGCAGCCGTGTACCCGCTGGTGGTGGTGTGAGAAGCTGTGAATTGTTTTTGGAGGCTCTTTCAACGCGTTTGCTCATTTCCAAAGTGGGTGATTTACACGAACACGGTGTGGCATGACCAGGCACCTGCCTACCCCACGCTGAGTGTCCAGTTTTTGACCAAATGGCATGACTCCCATGCCCCACTACCCCCATTCACCCGATCTCACCCAAAACTACTTCATTTTGTCTCCCCGAATGAAACCAGTCCTCAAAGGGAAATGTTTTGCCAATATGGAAGAAGTGAAACAAAAAACGGCAGAAGCACTGAAAAAGCATCAAAATGGACGAGTTCAAAAACAGTTTTGAGCCGTGGAAAAACCGTCTCAATAGACATAGTGCCTCAAACGGAGGGTGCTTTGAAGTGTGCCGAAGATTAAATATGTAAGAATAAATGCACAATTTTCTATAAATACACTCTAGTTTTTCGGGGTCCCCCACATCTTCCCAAGCAAGTAAAATGGGCAAGGCAGTGCCCTGCTAAGACCGCATCGTCCCCACAAACAGTCCCTTCCCTATTTCAAGTGTAAGACTGACACAAGCAAAATGATTCTAATTCTCTAACCTGCTATGACTCTCGAAACACTTAGACGGCCAACGGGCAGTGTGCATCACCCTGAACCTCAGCCCAGACTACGTGTGGGACCTGAAGTCTGGGTTGCAGCTCCTTTTTTTGTGTATTTGGTGTGTTTCCAATGCAGTCATCAGGGTCAAATACATTCAACTGTGAAGAAACTCCAAGGCTCCGGCCACTGCCATTTTGAATGATGTCAACTAAGTACACAGTAGGCAAGGATTACCGTAAGTAAAGTATTAATTGCATCTTTTTTCACCCAGCAGAGATGTTGTCAGGAAAAATTATAGCTGTGGCTGGAGTACATCATAGTATTATTTTCGAGAACATACACATCCATTAGAGTTGCTGAGAATATCAAAGTTAAAGGACTCCAGTAAATCTAGCTAATTACAGACTGGCGGCGTTCATAAAATTAGCTGTGCTGCTCCACAATTTTAACTCGTGTTTGCCTCCTCTCAGAACTGTACAGATACCCCAACAGGAAAGCTCAGGCGTTTGTACTGCACACGTCACCTCTTCTATCATGTACATTTATGGGTGCACAGCTATGTGATGGAACGTCCTTACTTCACAGGAAAGACAGACTCATAAAAATAAATCGCACACATTTTACAGTAGCAAATGGCACTTTTCTATACAAAGCCAAAAAGTGGTTAATGTACAATAGAAAGTGCATTGCATGTAATGAAATGCATTTTTTTGTGTCTAGCAAATATATTTATTGTGTGTTGAAAATTGTAATCTCTTCCTCTGCACAAGGAGATTTCTATTATAATGCTCATTTGCTATTGTAGGGAGTGAAATCCTTTTTCTTGTTTACTAAAGTAGTCTATCATAATATCAGCCTACAGCACTGTCAAGTTCACTTACGAAGAGCTATGTGCAGATAAGAAAAGGACTGAGTCAGAAGCCAGAATATTTCATTTCATCTGCTTTTCATATCTGAGCAAATGTTATGTAATCCACTACATCTGGGAGCAATCTCTTTTCGGGAAGCCTTCTCCATTTCAGAAGAAAAAGCTAAAAATTAGTCAATTTGAGGCTCTCACCATTAAGTAAATATTTTACCTTTGAACATGTTTATGCATAAGTGAAAGTTTATTTCTCAAGTACTATTATTTTTTTGAGAGAGACTGCAAAGTGTGGTCTGGGAAGTCAGACATAATTAAGATAGCACACACATAGCAACTCAGAGCTGTCTTCCGGTGGACATAATGTATGGAGGCCATTATGGGTCATTTATTAAACAGATATTGATTGTTCCATCCAATCAATATATCACGCCTCATTTTTATGACGCACAATCCCAGTAAATCAAGTGTTAAGTAGGAAGTGTTATGCATGCGCACTGTGGATAATTAATGGTCACTTCCTAAGGCTGAGGGTCGCAGAGTTGGGCTTTGCCACCTCTTATCTGTCCCTTGAGCGTATCAAGGGAACTGTGGTTCAACGCAGGCCACAGAGACGGCCTTGTGGTGCCGGGCCTGGTGTGGAACCAGACTGCGGGCAGCTAAGGACACACTACACCAACCTGGAGTCAAGGTTTTGTGTCGCTGCTTCCCAGGAAGGGCTGGTGAATGAAGCGCCCAGCCCTTGGGTCCTAGAAGGGCAGTGTGATGAGGTGCAAGCGCACTGTGCGTGAACGTACGCACGCGATTTAGTCTCTTGCATCATCTCTGAAGTGGGGATAATGGTAACAACTATCTCATAGAGTCTTTCTGCAATTTTACCCACTCACTGGGTCTTCCAAGGTCATCTAAGAGTATAGAACTCTTGTAGCAAAAGTGTTCAATCTCATGGTCCCACCAGTTGAAAACATGTCCCCTCAGAGGTCACCACTCACGTAGCGAGTAGAAGCAGGGTCTCCCCGGATTAACAAGCATCGTCACCCAACAGGACAGCCAATCTCCCTCCAGGCCCAAGAGCTCTCTGGACCGTGGAACGAGAGTTGAGATTTCTGAAGAAGTCCAGATTCTCACAGCCTCATACAATTGATGAACAGCCAGTAAAATTCCTAAGTCAAACCAGGCCGTTTGGAAGGAGTCTTGGCAAAGACATACCTGGTATGTTCTCTCAAATCTAAAATATTTCAGAAGAAAGAGAACAGCATTCCGCTCTTGGGACTGAAGATTAGAGCTCTTTCCCTGACCCTCATTCTCCAGGAAGGATGGGACATTTTGGTGGGAGAATCGAAGGGATAAAAATCTCTCCTGTGCTTCTGTTTCATATGACTTTCATGCGGTACAACATGCATGCTCTACCTCATATCCCCCAGCATGTTGAAAAGAAACGACAGAGCCAAGATGAAGTCCCTCGGGCTGAGCCCCAGCAAGACTTACTGCTAGCCTGATAGCAGTTTTAGTCTCTCCCAGGAGTGGACTTTTAAACCAATCAGCTTGCAAGTTCCTGGTCAGCACTGGAGAGAGAATCCATTTGATAAAGCCTCCCACCTCCCCATTAAAGGAGGAACATTCCGGAAGGTGACCTTGCCTGAAATAACCCACTCTTTAAACTTCCTTGCCCCACCCTCCTTCTGCCTTTAAAAACCTCCCATCTTGTACAACTCCTAAGACAACGCTTCTATTTCGTTCCATAAAGCCCATTCATAATGTACCCAGTTGAATTTTCACTCTTCCACGGCATTAGTCACAGCCAACGTTTAAGCACATCTCGCGGAATAAGTGTGCCCTGAATCAGGCTGAGAGACACCGGTTTACGTGATGAAACCTGATTGTACCAATGGCCGTACAGTCGAGCTTTAGGAGACCACGAAGTTTGCCCACCACAGGTAAATGAGTTGCTCGTGGTATTCATGTCCTCTGCTCCCAGTTGAGAAAAACCGGGATTCAGAAAAGCCAAGCAACCCCCACAGGCAGGGTCAGCAAAGCCGGGTGCACACTCAGATGTGCCTGACCACACACCTGCCATCTGCTTATCTCTTTACCTGTTGGTAGTGGGTGTCACACGCCGGGACCAACGGCCGACCAGGGAACCTAAGGCGCTATCTCATTGCTCAGGAATTGGTTTCAGCCCTGGCTTCACGACTAAGTGGTTTTTAGCAGGTCGCCTTTTAAACGAGGTGGATTGGAAATGCCACGCTTGCTTTATGTCCCCTCATAGCTCAAAGAATCTGGAAACTCTTTTGATGAACAGCTTCTTTAGGACCCAAGAGTCCTCCAAGGCAAACCCATCTGCCACCATAAAAATGACCTAAAACTGGCTGCCTCGTCATGAATCTGGTCCTGAGCATAATAAATTCATTTCTTAATGTGTTTATTTTAATCGTTTAAGGTAGTCAATGTGTCCTTCTGGCCCGAAACCCTTCCCTTGCCCTCTCTAATTTCCCACTGAAATCTCAGTGATGTATCCCAGCGAGGCTTATTCATATTCTGAGGAAACGCAATACCTGGGCTGCATCCTCTTGTTTTAGCACATTCATTACTGAGGATGCTGCTCCTCTCCCTGTCCTCGTTTTGTGTTTTCAGATTGTCAGCCTGTTGGATGACAGTAAGCTGGATGGGGACTTTCCTCTATTAAACATTTCTTTCCTGAGGGCCTGCCCTTTGGTGGGAATGGTAAGAGGCCCAGGAAAATGCAGCTCCATTGCTCATGGCTGCTCCCAGCTTGCCCCAAAGAGAGAAAACTCCACAGAGAAAGGAAAGAGAGAGTGTGGTATCAACTGAGCTCTCCAGAGGAACAGAACCAATTGCTAAAAAGTGTGGTGTGTGTGCTGTGTGTGTGGAGAGAGAGAGAGATTGAGATTGAGAGACAAAGATATAAATGGAGACGTTTATTTTCAAGTGTGGCTCGTGCAATTCTGGAAGCCGGCAAACCCAAAATACAAAGGGCAGGTCAACGGTCTGGAAATCCAGGTGATGTCGCAGTCCTGAGTCTACAAACTGCCAGGCAGGCCAACTGCAGGAAACTCGGGCAGAATTTCTGAGCTGCCGTCTTGAAGCAAATTGCTTCTTGGAGAAACCTGTCTTTATCTTTAAAGCCGTCAACAGATTGGACGCAGCCCACCCATGTTACAGACAGTTATCTGCTTTACTCCAGTCTACTGACTTAAATGTCAGTCCCATCAAAAGGACACCTTCCCAGCAACACCTAGACTCGTGTTCGACCAACCAGCTGGGTGTCATGACCTCGCCAGGTTGACACTTAAAATCAGCCATCACCCCAAGAAGCAAGAATCAGGCCAGCGAAAGCCCTGTTCTTGGCACCCACCGATGGCTCAAAAGGAAGCTGTCCCTTTCACTTCCAGCAGAAGCAGAACGAAGACGAGGGGAAGCCAGGCGGAGAGTTAAGGCTGAGAATGTGCCCACCTGAGCGTGTCCCTCACAAGAGCCCGGCACTGACAGCCCAGGGGGCTGCAGGAGTGAGCCCGGAGGTTGGCTTCCTTCCCTCAAACCCATGCTCTGCAGATCAGATCCGACTTGTCTTAGATAAGTCTGCATGGTAGAAGATACGGTGCGTCTCCATAATGAAAGTAATGGGAGCCCTGGAAGCCTGCTCCCCACCTACACGCCACTCCTCTTCCCAAGTCGCTGTGAAAGGCCTTCGGTGACGGGGAGCCAGGAAACACGCTGCACGCTCTTGTCGATGGGTCCCCAGAGACAAGCACGTGGAGCCTCAGCCAACAAGCTGCGTTTGCAACAAGGGCTTCGGCTGCCTGCTGCCCCTGCCGGCTCTGCCGGAGTCCCTGGCTTGGGGTCAGAGTTTTATGGTGCTGAGGGTGTTTTGGAGCTTACCATATTTTCCCCTAACAAGAATGATGAGTGGAGAGAGGTCCTCCATGCTGCTAGAAAATGCTATGTATTAAATACCGGCTTGGGGCACAGGTGTCAGCTTCTCCTTACGACTCAGCTCAGAGCTGGTTCCGATTCTCTTTGCTATGTTCAGACCGGTCTGTGGAGGGCAGAAGGTCCACCAGTAGCAGTTTTGTGAAACGTTTCAGTGGGGTGCGCGCGCGCACACACACACACACACACACAAAGATAAAGGGAGATGACTCCGTTGAACTGTTCAGGGGAGACATCATAGCTCCAAGACACATTCCCATGTCGCCTCCCTTGCTGTCTGACCCTGGGCACCCTGGGCCTCAGTTTATCTGCCAGCAGTCCTCAAGGGGTACAAGAGCGCGTGTTAGCCTTCTTCCTACCTAAGCAGCAGTAAATCAGGGCGCTGGAACAGTCGGTAATCTTCAAGTATATAAATCAAGCACAGTAAAGTAGAGACGCCATCAATAGCATCACCTGAGGTCAAACACAAGATTGAAATCCCAGGCTCCCATGAGGAAAGGCTCGGGGGGTGGGGGTGGGGAATGCTGTCAGTGGGCCCGTAGCTCTTGTCTCTGTGTGGAACACGCTCGCCTTCAGCTCGGGGAGCCTTCGGTGAAAGACGGCCTCGCCGTACAGTTGCTGGGTTAGAACAGCAGATTGACAAAAATGGAGACAGATGGCTGCTCGGTGGCAGGTTTCCAAAATGAATTTACTGTTTATGAAACGTGCAGGGTGGATGGAGCCAGCGACTGGATGTGCTGTTTAAAGGAAGGGCTTGGTGGGGGGCGGGGGGGCAAGGACAGTGACCGGGGCGGCCCCCTCTCCCCAGCCCTCCCCACAATCCCAGGCCAGAAGCTTGGGCTACCTCCCAAGTCCCCCAAAAGAAAGGGTCTCTAGACTCATGGTGACACTCACTTTGGAACGAGGACACAGATGCAGCCCCATTTATGTCTCCTACTGGCACAGAAAATGCCAGTCAAGGCCCGCTGGGTGAGGCTGGGAGACAGGTCGGGGCTTTTCTCCTGGTTGTGGTCTTGTGTTCACTTCTTGGGAAATAGTAGGGGGAGTGGGGGAGAGAGGGTGCAGATCATGCGTTTCCCAAGAAGCGAGCACCTGCAGAATCGTTATAGCACAATCCTTCACGAGGCGGTGACTGTTCTCATCAAAACCCCTGAAGTTTGACAAGTTCCAACCCCCGTGTCTTCCAGTTCCACGTACCCTTTCATCAGCCTCCCAGGCTGCGCTGAGTTTTATGATGTGCTTCCTTTATCACGTCAAAACCCTTCTGACAATCCCGAATGGCCTAATGCTATTTTTCTGAACCATTTTTTAAAAAAGATTTATTTTATTGAGAGAGAGAGAGAGAAAGAGGGAGGGCCCAGAGCAGTCTCTACAGCTGTACATCATTAGTTGTGACATGGTTTCATTCCACCCAGGTGGATGGGGTGTCGCACAGGGTAGAACTGAACTGGGGGCCTCCCCCGTCTGCCACATGGCCTGATTTTGGAGATCCCTCAGCAGTCCAGGGAGAACCTTCTCAGAGCACATGCTGTTCCCTTGTGAGCAGCTGGAACTTTGAAATACCTTGTTGTTTAAGAGTCTCTGCCCTACCACCATGTGAGGACAGAGCAGGAAGGCTCTAGCTATGAACCAGACCAGACATGACCGGGCTAGTTCCCAGACCTCGGACTCCTCAGCCTCAGCTTTGGTCTTACAGACGCTCAGGGGCTCCGTATATCCAATCCGTAGACATTTTCCCTGATTCTGGATGTGTGGACCATGTGTATGAACAACTGGAACAGTCTCCACGTTGGATCCCTTCCCCACGACACAACCGCCATCAGGGACTTCACAGTGACTCAGTGTACCAATGACATCATGCAGAGGAGACGTGTTGGGCTGGAAACAACAAACCCCTTACACTGCGGGCTGGGAAATACATGAAGCTAACCCGCCAGTACTAGACGGAAAACCAGACGGATCTACAACGATTTTAAGATGTCTCAAAAGTGACGGAAGGAGACAGACTCAGCAGGAAGAAGATTGTTGAACAACACGAACAGCCACTTGGGCCTGATTTACATTCAAGAAACAGTTCATCGCCAACAACAGAAGAACTTGAACGTGTGGGCTGTAGGGAGGTGCCCGTACATTAAACAGAAGACACCGTATGTTAAGCCATAGAACAAATTGCAATAAATTTACAATCATGCAGTGTTAGAGAGAGACAGAGAGACAGAGACAGGGAGAAAAAAAAGCAGGTTTGGGAAATAAGATTCGAAAAAGTGATGGTCATTTGACATCAACTTTCATGAATACATGCGATAACATTTTTATAAATAATCTATTGTTCACTTCCACAAAAGCTACAATAACAAAACAAAAGATTAAGTTGCAATAAAAGAGAACCTGTTTAAATATAATTGCACTTGATGGGAAAGATGATTGACATAAACTTATAGACTTCATTTCTTTTTCTGACAATATTCTATGATGTCATATTACACGTTAAGTCATGTAATAATGTGCTCGGAAGAAGCTATGGTGATCACTTCAAACCCTTAAATGGTATTATTTTATTTCACAGAAGATAGGTTTCCATAACTATGATTATTTCCATCAGTTACAAGTTTAAGTGTATTTGTGGTGGATTAGGGGTGGATTAAGGTATGAGTAAAAGTCAGGTGGCCAAAAAACTTTAAGATTGCTTCTAAAATGTCTTCTTTGCCTAAGAATTTCTTTATTGAGCACATTGCCCCACAGGGATCTAATCTCCCTCATTTCTCAGGGGGACTCATTATCTCAGACAGGAAATTGTTGAGCGCATCAAATTCTTCAGGTATTTCTCCCTGGTTTCCATGAGAAAATATGAGGCTGAGATGGTTGTAAAACTTTACAAGCTAATAATTTAATTATAAGAAGCAACCCTTCGGGGAATACTCATATGACTAGGCCAAGAAGTTTGCTAAAATTCAGAATTAATATTGACTATTTTAGATTGCTCATCTATGTATTGCACTATTTCTGTTGATAAAAATCATAGAGATGATAATATTATCATTGTTTCTAGTTATCTTCTATTGCTACCAATAGAGTTAGTAGCATTAAGATTCTAGTATATGACTTCAATAATGTTTACATTTAAAACATAGTATTTGACATGGTAACAAGAAGACATGTTCTGTTTCTACTTGACAGAAATATCTGAAAATAGCCTAGCCATTGAAGTTCATCATTCATAGGATATTTATAATAATGGTTATAAAATCTAAATAACGCCTTAAATATGAATTAAAAAAAAAAGAAAAGAAAAAGATTCTCCAAAAATAGCTTAAAATAACCCCGGTCATTGTCAGCTCTGCTCCTGACAAGGAGGAGGTCCCTAACAGCCAACTGAGAGCAAAGTCCTACACACCTGAGCCCAGAATTCGTGGATGTTTGCTGCAGAAAGAAAGATGCAACTGGAGGGAGAATGTGTACTAAACATAAACCCCACCGGCTATATCCTTTTATCCTAACCAGAGCTCCAAAGGTCATGTTCTAATTTTTGATTCTTTCAATCATTCACCTAAGACAGATTTGCAGAGCTCTTGCCTGAGTTTTAAATACTGAGCCAGGCTTTGCAGATCCAGCGGTGAAGAGGAAAGAGCCCAACCCTGCCCTCATGGGACATACAATCTGATTATCCAAAGAACTACAGTTAATAATCGAGTACACGTTACTAAGTAGTGCATGCAAGTGAGCCCAAGTATAGTGCTCTAGGCAGGTGTGCAACTGGGGCATCTGATGAGGGCCACAAACTGTAGCTCACAAACGATTCTAATATTTTCACAGCTGAAGAGATAGAGGATAAATTGATGTATATGGTAAGGTTGAGCTGTAGAGCCCATAAAATGTTCTCTGTAAGAGATTTTATTTAGAAATTGAGAGCTGGCCAGGTAGGGTTGCTAACAATAAAAGCCTTTAACCTTAGCTTTATATTTTAAACACAGGTAGATTGAGGTTAAAATGAAATACACAATTTTATTGGTATATAGGAAGCAAGAAAGAGACATTGGTCTGTATAAAGCTCTAAACTCAGATTTGATTTTGAGCTAAGGTGCTTTGGGGGAATACACATGTGAAAAAAAGCTTTCCCATAAAATTGAAATGTGCTTCTGAGTGACAGTTCAAGGCAGTAGGTATCTCAGGTGTCTCAAGAAGGCCTTCCCCTTGCAGGCCCAAGTGTTAATATGAAAACAGACCGTGTCATTGAATCAGGGCAGAACTGGGGGTCCTGGGGGTAATAGGAAAGTTGTTGCCCAAGATGAAGAAGATGAAAAACTTTGGAAAGTAGCCATACTTTTCATGTTGGAAGCAATGCACAAAAGAAGCTCAGCAGTTTGCTGAAACTAAGCGAGGGCTGGAAGAAGGGGGTAGGGTGGGGAAAATATTCAGTCATCAGCATGTGAAAGACAGAAGTCAGATGCCATCCACTGAATGTCCGTGTCTCCCTATAATTCAGATGTTGAAATCCTAATCCTGATGGCTTTAGGTGGTGAGGCCTTTGGGAGATGATTCGGTCATGAGGGCGGAGCCCTCACCAATGACATGAGTGTCCAGACACCAAATCTGCCAGCACCTTGACTTTGGGAGGCCTAGCCCCCAGAAGTAGGAGGTGTCATCTCTGCTGTTTACCAGCCAGTCTGTGCTGTTTGGTACAGTGCTGGCGGCCAGCCTCTCGTGTGCGTGGGTCCTTCCACAGGGGCCAGGTCACAACCACCACGAGGACAGAGGGCTTTGTGATCCCCACAGAGACAGGGACCAGCTCTGCAGATGGCGGGGTGCTCGGTGTCCCCCGTCCAAAGCCCAGGGCCAGGCTGCCTGCAGGCAGCCTCACGGAGGAGCTGTCAGGCATTTCCACAGAACTCAGCGCCTGAGCCGCAAGGCCTCCCGTGCACGTGCACGAAGCCGCCCTGCAGGACTAGGAACCGAGCCTTCCGTGGCTCTGAACCACCGCAGTGTCTCTCCCTGCAGCCACTGAGCCCAGAGCAGCGGGCTTCTGTCACCACCAGCTCTAGGCGACGGCTGTGTGTGCCCCTCACCCCCCTCCCCTGCTGCTGGTGGACTTCAGTCCTCATGTCCAGGTGGAGGGTGGGGGTTGGAGGCAGGTGTCCCATTCGCCCCTGGGCCCGCACATCCCTCTGCAGCATTTGGAACGGAGGGATGCAGAAAAGCCAGGCCCGGGAGAAGTAATCCCGGACGCGGAGCGAGGCTCACAGGAAGAGGTCACCCTCTTCTCATTCATGGGATTCGAGAGCTGGGCACTGACTCCCAGAAGTTCATGAGACATCCTGCCTTAGGGTGCTGTGAGGGGCCTCACAGGCTGGGCTCCACAAATGCACCCTCATCCTGCAGTGCCGAGGGGGCTGGCACCGTCTGACCTGAGAAAGGTGTGGGTTGCCATAGTATCTCAAATACACAAGGGCTGTCCGGAAAGAATCCAGCCACGTGACTGTTCTCGTTATATTGGCAATGGCTAGATTTTTTCTGGACAGCATATATATGACATTTTCCCAGTAATATAGAGAAGAGCCTGAAAGTCTACAATATCTATAAATACATGAATTTTTTTAAGGGTCCTTTTGATTGAGATTTGTTGAATGACTTCCTTATTAACTGGTTGTAATTAATACTGTCTCTCAGTTCCTGTGTTCAGTAGTTGAAGAGTATGTTGAGCTTGTCACTTGAAATGTAAGTGAAGACTTTTTCTTGTTTTAAACTGCAGCTCATAGACTCACCATTCTTTTCTACCTCCAATTAAAAAACAATTATAAAGTATAATTATAATTGTGCCTGGAATGGAAGTAAACTTAGTCTTACCAAGTTGATCCAAGGTAACGGTATGTTGTTGTTAAAAAATAGTATTATTTGTTAAGTAATATACATTCCTTGGGTCTGATTTCTACTTCTAATGATATATCCGAAAGAAATAGTGTAAATTGTTTTAATTATCTGGGAAGTGGTCATTCCATTCAACATTTTGAATTTATATCCAAGTGCGATCTTTATAATTTAACAAGACAGAGGAAACCACCTTTGTAGTGTGTCCGTCTCCCTTACAAGCTGCTGACATTTTCTTAAAGTCAGCATCTGGGTACACACGTAACGTTTTCTAGACCAAATACTATGGTTTGCATTGCTTTGGAATCTTACAGTTCAAGCTCCAACCTCCCCCTAGCCACCCTTTAATTTACCTTTTCTATTTTGGTTTAATCGATTTTATTCCAGCACGTTATGGCAGTGTAAAATTTAGATCTCTCTATGTTTGTTTACCTACTAAACTTTTCCATGACATGCGAGGTAGTCTGCTGAGATTACAAAATGCACAACAGAATTAGAAGTAGGAATCTGATATGTCCGTCCACCCGGATGGCAAATTAAAAAGCAAATGCTTTGCTTTGTCAAAAGGGACGCCTGAACTCTCCAGCTGGTGGTTACACACCAGCTCATTATTGTCAGATTTTTTTTTTTTAAGAGAAGGCAAAATCACAGATGTAAATGTAAAATCTTCGTATAGCTAGCGACAAACTAGAGGGGGAAATTTAAAGTCATTGTGAGCCAGACAAACCCACTGTGGGACAGACGAACCCACTGTAGGCCCGACGAACCCACTGTGGGCCGGACGAACCCACTGTGGGCCATATTTACCCTGCAGGTTGCTAGTTTGCAACCTGTGATATGGACTCTTGTTTTGTAATAAAAGGCCAGTAGTTTAATAATCAATTCAAAGTTATGGGGTTGTCATTTTTTAACTGTGGACTATATTAGAACTCTTTGCAATTCTTTGAACACATAGGCTTAAAGTAGAGCATGCCCTGCTATGTTATGAGGATGTAATAGGCTTTTTTTATTGTGGAAATAAATGACTGAGAGCTGGAGGGGAGAACAGTAACAACAAAACATCAGTGTATTTTACCCCGTTAACAAAATGAAGACAGAATATCATCATCTTAACAGAGGCAGACATTTAACGTTTTTCCATGAAAAGAAAACCTATGTTTTCAAAGAATAGAAGCAAATATCCTTTATCCATGAAAGTCCATTCAAATCTACAGCAATCATCAGTTAATGGTCAATTATTTTTAAAAATTTACTGAGATTTGAAATGAATCAAAGATCCTTGCTATCACCATTTATATTCATATTTTAATAAAGGTTCTAGCCGGTATAATAAAGCCAGAAAAAGAAATAAATACATGAGTACTGGAGAGAAAGAAATAAAACCTCTCTCTCTCTCTCTCTCTTATTTTATTTTATTTATTCAGAAGGAAAGATTGTATATGGAGAAACTCCAAAGTACAAACACAAACCATTAACATTTAAAATCATATTTCGAAGGTTACAAGTTTCACAATAAATGTACCAATTGTGATGGTTATTTATGTGCTAATTTTTGTTGTTGTTGTTGTTAAATTAATTGGGGTGACATTGGTCGGCAATATAGGTTCCAGGTGTACAGTTCTACATTCCATCATCTACGCCTTGCATTATGTGCTTGCCACCCAGCATCAGCTAATTTGACAGGGCTAAGGGAGGCTGGGATAGCTGGCAAAACATTTTTCCTGGGTGTGTCTCAAAGGTGTTCCCCAAAGAAAATTAGCATTTGAATCAAGAGACTGCTTAAGGTCTCCTAGACTACAGGGGCCAGCATCGGCCAGCACTTTGAGGGCCTGGATAGAACAAAATGCAAAGGGAGGGCAAATTGGCTCTCTGAGCTGAGGTGTCTGATTTCTCCTGCCATAGCACCCCCCCCCCGCACCCCATTTTTCAGGACTTCACACTCAGTGGGATGTTATCGATCTGAAAGCTGCTGCCCAGCAGAGGAGATAATCAATAGAGTGAAGAGATAGTGGACATAATGGGAGAAAGCATTGGCAAAGCATATATCAGATAAGAGGTTAATACCAGAAATATAAACAAAACTCAAACCAATAACCCAATTAAAAGATGGGCAAAGAAGATGAACAGACATTTCTCAAAAGAAGATACACAAATGAAAAGGTGGTCCACATCACTAATCATCCAAGAAATGCAAATCAAAACGACAGTGAGCTCTCACCTCACACCTGTTAGAATGGGGATTATCAAAAAGACAAAAGATAACCATGATGGTCAGGGTGTGACAGTAAGGGAACTTCTGTACAGTGAGTGGGAGTGTGAATGATTGTAGCCACTACAAAAAGTGTGGAAACGCCTCAAAAAAGTAAAAGCAGAGCCACCATTTGATCCAACAATCCAACTTCTTGAATATCTATCTATCTATCTATGAAAATGAAATCATTACCTCAAAGTGTTACGTGCACTCCCATATTTATTGCAGCATTA
The DNA here is from genome assembly GCA_004027555.1 of Craseonycteris thonglongyai. Lineage (NCBI taxonomy): Eukaryota > Metazoa > Chordata > Mammalia > Chiroptera > Craseonycteridae > Craseonycteris > Craseonycteris thonglongyai. The sequence goes on along the minus strand of PVKE010000269.1, from coordinate 38,481 downwards.
TTCACAGTAGCCAATGTTTGGGAACAACCTAAATGCCTATTTACGAATATGTAGACCAAAAAAATGTGGCACATCTATATGTCTATAGATATAAACATATGGATGTATATTGATACAGATGTGCCACATTTTCTTTATATAAATATATTTTTAGATCTCTCTCTCTCTCTCTCTCTCTATATATATATATATATATATATATAGTCTATATCTATACCTGTAGATTTATTTTTTTTTATCTATATAGATATATAATGGAAAATCAGCCATAAAAAAGAAGGAAATTTTGCCACTGGGGACAACATGGATGAACCCGAGGGACGTTATGCTAAGTGAAATGGGCCCCACACAGAAAGACAAACACTGCATGATCTCGTTTATATGTGCAATCTAAAAACATTGAACTGAAAAAAGCAGAGGACAATGGTGGCTGCTAGGGCCTAGGAGATGGTAGAAATGGGGAGACGTTGGTCAAGGGTTAGGCTGACCAGATGTGCTATTTTTAAAAGGCCAGAAAACCATGACACTGCCTCTTTTCAAATGGTACATATGGTCAGCCTAGTCTTGCTGGACTAAATTCAAGGTGTCAGTAGGCTGACCAGATGTACTATTTGACATGGGACAGTACTGTTGTTTTCTATCTTGTTTAAAACGGACGTGTGACCAGCCTGCAAGGGTACAAAGTTCAGCTACGCAAGGTAAGATCTGGAGATCTAATATACAGCATGGGGACTATAGTAACACTACTTGAAATTTGCTGAGGGTAGACCTTACCTGTTTTCACCGGGCAACAAAAGAAAGGTAACTGTGTTAGGTGATGAATGTGGTCATCACCGCACAATGTAGATGCGTATTAAACCCGATAAGGCTTATACACTGAAAACTACAAAACACTGAAACAAATGAAAGAAAACTTAAATAAGTAGAAAGACACCCTGTGTTCACAGATTGGAAGGCTTGCTATCATGAAGATGGCAATACTCCTGCAAATGCTGTGCAGATTCAATGGGCAGAAGGTTCTTACATTGTAGGTAGCACCCTTGAGACCATCCAGAAGGGCCACTCGTTCTCTCTGGTCATGACAAGTGCAGCCACCCACATTTCACCCTGCCCTCAGGAGGTGATTATATGAGCTGGAAGTGGAGGTGACCCGCAGCTCAAAGTGCTCATCTGTCCCCAACAAGCCGGGCCTCAGGACAAACAGCACCCCTTCTCTGTTGCTGTCATCTGTGATATCGCCCTTTGACCTATTTGACTTTATGATTGAGTTATTCATTGCCATATTTGTTGAGGAAGAGAGTGAATAAATGAAGATGAAATGTTCTCAGTATTTGTTACCTACCTGCAACGCAAGAGACCTAGAATGCTCCAAAGGAAATTAGGGGAGTGAGCATTGTCAGAGGAATCACTCAGTCCAGAAAAAGAAGTAGTAACCAATTCCTTTGTCCTACTGGGATGCGCCAATTCACTCATTACTCCATGTCAGGCGCTGTGTTAGATGCTGGATCTGTGGAGATAAGTAGGACATTGCTTCTGCCTTCATGGAGTTTTTGATCTAATCATGGGGACTGAGATGTGACAAGGTAATTACAGTGCAGCATGTCAAAAGTTCTGATAGTGGGGACATGCCTGATGGGTCAGTGTACTCCATTCCTGAAGCTATTTGGGGGACACTTTGAAAAAGCCTGGGAAATGACTATCCCCAGTCGTGGGTTTCCAGCATCTTCCCATCCCTGTAACAGCAGAAGGAAGCTGGTAGTTAATTGCCTGAGGTCATGGTCATACCGGAAGTTACAGCCACAGGTGAATTAATTCAAGTCCTTCAGCTGTGGAATCTAAGAAACCAGCAGGCAGCTAGCTGGTGCCAACGCACAATCTATTTTGTGACTTGACGAGATTCTCATTGTTTGTCTACCCCCCTTGGCCAGCTGACACATTGGCCTCTCTGGTGCTTAATGACGCAGTTGTTATTGTTGCTTTCCAAATGAAGCATCACACGGATACACAGACACGTGTGCGGAAGATATTTATGGCCTCTCCCAGTGCAATGTGTGTCAAGGCAAGTTCTTCCCCACAATGTAGTCACTTATAAGTATCGCTCCACCTCCCACCCCATTTGCTAAGAAATAAGGTCCAGGATTGGCAACATGACCCTGTAGAGACGCACCCCATGAATTAGTCCTTAGAGATGAAAGGCTGTGTGCTTGAAAGTACTTCAATCTTTGTTCAGATTTCAGATTTCTGCTGCTTGAACTATGGATGCTGAGTGTGATGATTCATCAGGGCCTCATTCTTATTCGGGCTTCAGACGTGCTGAGAAATGACCCAATAATCCAACAGGAAGATGAGCCCATTTGTTCTCTGAATTTTCAGACACCAAATACGTGTATCCACTAAGAGAGCAAGACTGTATCAGCTCCTCACAGGCACCCAAGGTTTCAGCCCAGGACTTGGGATCAATGACTGTCTATGATTGATCCTTTGTCCTTCACAGAGCTTTATGTGAGCGTCACAGAGCCCCTGCAAGACAAGGAGCTATGTGTATGGGTGTGTGTGTGTGTGTGTGTGTGTGTTCTTCCTCTGGTATGAAGCCCTTACTTGTTAACCCTCAGGGCATAAACAAAAAAGGAAATTTATTCAAATGAGACAATAAGAAATTTGAATGTGCTTTGTAGACTATAAAACACGTACTAATGATAGTTGTTTATTGCCATTTTATTCTTCACACTCACTTAAGTCTCTTTGCTTGTCACAACTAGTTATCACCATCAACATATGAAGAGGGGAATTTTTGTTATTTAAAAAAGCTGCAACTTGAGTTCCCTTTAGGACAAGAGAACTGTCTTTATTCAAGAAGCTACCTTTTGGAGAATTTTGGTGCAGAAAGTAAAGCTCCAAGGACTTGAAAGAGAGAAACAAAGGTAAGGAAGGAAGGAATCATCAGAAAAGTAAGATGGGGAGACAGGTGTGGATGCTGGGGATTGTGGAGTTCAAAGAACTTGTAAGAACTGGTTGTCTTTTAGGTGTGGCGGAAGTTCAGAGCCAATAGTTAGTAGAAAAGATGTCAACTCATTCCACAGGGCCTTTCCTCACACTGTGTGCCTGGCCCTGCTCTTCATGTTTACTTGCAATAGTTCATTGAATCATCATCCCAAATGTGTAAAGACATTATTAAGGCCAGTTCACAGACAAAGGAACAGGGAGGCGATGTCACCTGCCCCTGATGATGCAGTGGATAAAAAGAGTACCCAGAGGGGGGCCCCATTTTGGTCATGTGCTCTAAAGCCGATGCCATTTGCATCTCGAAAGTCAAAACCATCCTCAGTGACATTGGGCTGCAAATTCCTTGTGATCCACAGCTTTCAAACTAAGGGACTCAGCCTGGGGCAAATTTTGCTGGTATTGTGAGTATATTGGCACTCTTAGGAATCAGACTTCAATCAAGGCTCACACACAGGGCCCTGCAGCCCACGGAAGGGAGACTCCGTGGGGAAGGCCTCAGCATACAGGGCATTCTACTTCTGAGAATCAGACCAGCCCTGGCCAGAGTGGGAGGGGCCCGGAAAGATGCTGACCAGACCTGGGAACTCCCAAGGTCAAGTTCAGAGTAGCCTTCAAGATCCAGGAAGTGTCCACAATGAGGGTCACGTTTCTTGGCTTGGAATGGAGAACCTGGGGGACCTGCATAGGCCAACCAGAGTATTAGGGGCCCCTCGGAGCCAAGAGTGGCCCATGGGGGTCTGTGTGTGTGCCCCCAGTGCGGATCTGAGGAGGGAAGAGGAAACCCAGAGCTGTAGGTGAAATGTGTAAGGGAGAAGTGCCAGGGAGGCAGAAGGACGGGCTCGTGTCTGTGTGTGTGTTCCCAGCTCGTCGGTGTAGGGAGGCTAGGCCAATTTACAGGACTCGGACCGGAAGTGACAGTAATTACTACTGGCTGCACTTGGTTCTTCTAGGTCCCCCGCCTTGCACAGCCTCTCCTGGATCTTCCCGGCTTAGGGCTGGGGGTTCATCATCAGCCACCAGCCAGGCCTGCTTTCCAGAGGGAGTAGCTTCTGAAAATGAAGACATTTGCTTAAAGCCTTTTGAGAATCCCGAGATTAAGAAAACTGGGGAGATGAATTATAGTGAGATGAGAATGGCCTTGTGTCGTTTCAGGACATAGGTAGGCACAGCGCTCCCTAATACTTGTAGTTCCTCGCGGGTGGCTACATTTGCTCCTTCAACAATGTGTTCTCTCTCCAGTACCTCCTCCAGAGCTCTAGCACAGAGGTTTCTGGAACATACCAGTCTCCCTATCTGTGGCCTCGGCTCACTGGCTCCCTGGAAATGAGTAGATCCTGGGGGTCTCGTGAGTATTCAGCACGGTGGGGAAGGGGCGGTGGATCGGAGGTAATGTTTTCTCATCCTCTGATCCTGCCAACACTTCCTATCCTAGGGAACCATCAGATGCCATCAAATGAGCAGTAGAAGCCACTGCGGGTTTAATGAAACGAGAGCCTTGCATTGACAGTACTTATTGTAAGGACTCCCTAGGCTCTAGAAGCATAATTTATTCATCCTTTCCTACTCCCCAGATTTATTCTGCCCCCCGCTTCCTTTCGAGGCTACTGTCACGTGAGGATTTAGAGCGATGGTAGCATCTTGCGATAGCAATGAGGACACAAGAGAACGGCAGAAACACAAACCCAGGCCCTGACACCTGGAACTACCCACACCCATTGTGTGGAGTCTACAAAGACGTTCTGAGGGTTTCAGCCACTGTTGGTGGGTTTTCAGTGTCCTGTAACTGAACATGCCCTAACTGGTCTGTCCTCAGACTTCTGTGTGAGATGCATCTACAGTGTCTCCGGTCATTCTCATTATCTGTGTACATCTGTTCAAATTTTTAAAAATATATCTTAATATCTTCATATAGGTTCTAAAAATGTTAGAAAGTAAATAGAATGATAGGAGTTGGAGTTTTATTTCCATAACATTTCATAATTACTAGTTAAGGAACAGATCATCTCTTCCAAATGACTGGTTCCGTTGCAAATGCTGATTGAATTTCCAGTCCCAGGCCTCAGATCCAACAGCGTGGGCCAGGCCTGCAGCTAGCTGTTGCTTCCGGTCTTGTAGGGAGCGGAGAAGCCAGAGCACAGCAGCATCGCAACGACCTCCTTGTCAACTGCCGTGGCCTGCTTCCTCCCCCATTGGCCCCATGAGAGGGGACAGGGCTCAATAGGTGCAACAGCAACAAAAAGGTGGTATGACGCCTTCCTGCCTGGCAGCTGAGGTGACTGGTGAGAGCCCTCAGATTCTTTAGACGTTGTCCACTCTCGTACCCTCACTTTGCAGATAACGAGCTGAGGTCCAGAGGTGCGGGGGTGACTTTCTAAGGTCACTTTGCTCCTCAGCGATGCAGTAGGGATGAGGAATTAGACCAGGTCTCTTACTTTCTGTCATGAGCCTTATTTACTGAACGTTTCTTTCCAAATGGGCAGAGATGAGCGTGTCCTCTACTTTTTGTCCCACTCCTTCCTTAACATCTAATCCAGAGCTGTCACAACCGTATCTAATAGTGTCCAACGAAGTTTTGTTGGAAAGGGGGAGGGAGGGAAGTGAATAAAGAAGTCTGACCTAGGGATGGGGGCGGGGTGAGTCTCAGGGTGAGACGTGGAATGGTCAGGAAGAGCTTCCCTGAGAACGTGGTCATTGAAGTGACCAGAGAAGGATGCATAGGAGACAAAGAGGTGACAGAACATTCACCTCAGAGGAACCATCAGAAGGGGAGGGACTTGGGCTGGGACAACGCTGGAGAGGCCGGCAGCCCCTGTGGAAGCCATCCTCGCCATATTGGTCTTCATCAGGAAAGAAGTGGAAAGCCACGAAAGCATTTTATTTGAGTGGTATTTTGCTGTGCATTCGGAAGTCTTTATTCGGGGAAGCCAGGATGGCTCAGCGGGTTGAGTGCACGGCTTGCAGCCCCGGGGTCCGAGGATCGAATCCCATGCGGACCCATGTGCTGAACTGGGGTGGGCCCCCAGTTCGGTTCTCACCGGGGTGAGCTTCCCATGCGGGAGGCCCCTGGCCCCTGGCTGGTTCATGTCCCGCACCCACATGTGGAACGAAACTATGTAGAAAACTGATGACGTGCAACTATGGAGACTGCTCTGGGCCCTCCCCCTTCTCTCTGTCTCTCTCTCCCTGTCTTTCAAAAACAATAAAAATAAATCTTCACAGTGCTTACTCATGAGTGGTGGCTGCGATCATTTATTTAACCACCTGGGGATGCTAGTGGTAGAGCGGGGAGACAGGTGATAGGCCTTTCGCACAGTTCTCAGAAGAGGTTCCTTCTCCACATCTGTTGTCTCGAGAAATGCCTCAGGCCCCCCTCCCTGCCCGTCGGCAGCAAGCACTTGAGGAGTACCCCAACGACACGCGCGCCGCTCCGGGCTGGGTGGAAGCTTAGCGTGTGTGTGCACAGTGACAGACCTAATGCGTGCAGCAGCGCTTTCTCAGCAGAGTACACGGAAACCGATTCTGGGCTGAGAGGGTAACGAGATCAGTTTATGGAGAAGAGAGTGTCTTTATGCACACATCTGTAAACTGCGGCTCAGAAGCCAGAAGAGGAGCGCCGGCCCTGAATAATGAGATCACACCTCCGAAGGGTTCGATAGAGTCAGTCGTTCTGATGATTTCTTTTTTAAGGAGAAAAATCAAGGTGTTTACTGAGCTGAGTGCTTTGAAGATAAGGGCCCGAAGGCAGAACAAGGTGGCTTTAGCATTCAGGAGAAGTAGGCTACCTTTCAAAAGCAGGTTCATTGTAATAGGGTGCCCTGGTGTGTCCCACAAGACATGGGGGGCCGGTGACTCTCACTGTGCTTGAGGGGCACTTTAATCTTTAATAATTTGGTGGTTTCATTAGGTTGGTGTTAAGAACGGAGCTGCCCTTGCCTGAAAACTTGACTTTGAACTATAACAAGGTGACCAGATTGTAACGTTGGTAAAGCGGGACACCACTGACCGGGGGGGGAGGGGGTTCTTGATGAAAAATTGGGTCTATCTCCCGCCGTTCCCTAGCTTGTCGTGCATTCTTTCCAAACATCGGGACTTTTTTAAAACGCCGTGGGACACGGGACACATTGTTAAAAATCGGGACTGTCCCGCCCAAAGCGGGACGTCTGGTCACTTTAAATTATAAACTAAATTCCCAGCCCCGGCCCGTGCAACCCCATATGCTGACCTGTGGTAAATCAATGGTTAAAACCAGGTTTGTCCGTGTCTCACAGTTTACTTAACCTATCAAATGCATAAGATTTCGTTAAATTTGTCTGAGTGTCGCATCATTTGCAAAAACAAACAGTAGTAACTGGATGGAAAGGTAATGCTTATACCTCAATTTCAGTTTAAATTTCAAGCCACCTGTAATTAAACTGTATAATGTAGAGCGTAATCGAGCTGCTGGCTTAGCAAGATCGACACACCTAGTGGTGCTCGCCGCCGAACACAAAGGAAACGTTCGATTTACACAAGATGATTCCGATGTTTCCTTTGCCTAAAGCTCATAAAATGCCATCCTATTAAATCATGTTTTCATTTAGGCACGACGGCTGTGCTACCAAAGCTATTTTATTGTTATCTAAGTTAGAACAGGACAGCGTATGATTATTCCATTATGAACATATGATGAAAATACTTTTTTAGAATAAAACACATTGGGCTATCTCCATTTTTTACTGATTTCATAAATGATGACTGAGTGCCCACTGGGCACGGTTCTAGGGGCCTGTAGATTTCCTCCACGGAGCCAGTGACTAGGGACAGAAATTGTTGGAGGCCACGTAACGCCCCCGCCCCCACATCAGGCCAGCCTTGTCCTTGGCACCAGTACATGTCACCAGATCTGGGGGACTTCACTGAGGCCACAACCTCCTTGTGCAGGCTCAGGTCTGGAAGGTGTGGGAGGAGGCATTGTGCACCTCAAATTTTGACTCCCCTCCCTCCTACATATACTCAGGGTGGTCTCCGCACAGGGTGTCCAGCCGTTGTCTGTCCGGCCGCGTTTCCGGGAACCATCTGAGCCACCCCTGACCCGCCACCCAGTGCACATTCGAACTTGCAGGGAAGAAAGGGGATTTTCCATCCAAGAGCTGAGAAAAGTCCGGAAGGCACAGTCGGGTCCCCTCTGTCACTCTTTCCAAAGGAGGAAGAATTGACCTGAAGGACGAGTCTAGAGGAAGAAGTTCCTGGGATCACATTCCATGTATGAGGGGTGGGGCGCGTGGCCTTCAATGTGGGGACAGACGCCATTTCCTGGGTCCTGGTACGGAGTGTGGTGACCCTGTGCTTTCAAAACAGTTTTGCCCTCTGGGTCATTCTCAGAACCAGAACTTCCTCTCTTTACCCCTTTTATTTCTAAGGGTTCTGTAATCATGCATCTTTAATTCAACTTTGGCCAAGTTTCAACTTTATTACTAGTTCAGCCAACACACATGTGAAGTTTGGGGCACGGATGGGGCCCCCAAAGCAGCAGAGACTTATAATCTTTTTTATTTTAAAGATTTATTTTATTGTTTTTGACAGAGAGAGACAGAGGGCCCAGAGCAGTGTCCATAGTTGTATGTCATCAGCTTTCAACATGATTTCGTTCCACACAGGTGGGCAGGGGATGCACAGGCCAGGAACTGGGCTGGGGGCCTCCCACATAGGAGACTTGACCCCTTGAGCCAGGGGCTGAACTAAGGGGGCAGGAACCAAACTGGGGCCTCCCACATGGGAAGCACACCTCAGTTCAGCATATGGGTCCGCATGGGCCGGGGCCAGGATTCGATCCTCAGTCCCCAGGGCTGCAACATGAGCGCTTAACCCGCTGAGCCATCCCGGCTTCCCCAGAAACTTATACTCTTGGCTGAAATGTTTCCTCAACATTCCTTAGAAAATGCATTTCACAGAACCTGGCTAGTTTCAAAAAAAAAAAAACTAAATAAAACAAAACAAAGCAAAACCTCTGGAGGAAAAAGTAACATCCTCCCAAATTCAAAATGTGGACCAAATATAAAGCTGTAGCTTTCATTTTCGGAGATTTTTGTGTTTTGTTTTGTTTTTTCTAGTAACTATCCATAAAGCTCTTACGATGAAAATTGAGAACGGTTCTCCATTTCCTCCCAGCATATTTTAACGCTTTATTTTAGAATGCTGAACTTTGCCAGGGCCTCTTCCCTCGCAACACAGAGCATTAAATCAACAGCATCTGCACGTGAAATATGGAGTAAAACACCGCCAGCGGCCTCAGGGGGGATGGAGCAAGTGATCTTGGGAAAACCTCTGCAGAGAATGAAGATGCAACGGAGGGGGGAGCTATTTCTGCAGCAGAGGTAGGGGTGACCTGACCTCCTGGGCCCCGGGGGGCACACACCAGGTCCAGCCAGCACGGTTGGGTGCAGCCCCCAGCCATGGAGCAGAGTGAAATGAACTGTCCCCTGAGAGGACAGAACCCAGATTCTGGCCTCGTCAGCACCAGCTGCAACCAAGCAGTCCTACCCGGGCTCCACGAAGCAGGCAGAGATCACAGGGTGGCTGGGCCAGGCCCACGTGACTGAAACAACACACCCGTCAGTCATGAAGTGGTTACGAGAGCCTTCGTGAACGGGACGGGAAGAGACGCGGTCAGCTTTCTGTCCCCGCGGCCCCACAGGCAGTGCCACCTCCGGGGGAGTTTATGGTAGGCCTCAGGTGTGGAGACTTGTCACTCAGTGTTTGTGGCTGTCACTGGTGTTCTTTGTGCTGTTAAGAGACATGTCTGTTTTAAGAGAAGCTAATTGCAAACACCTCCGTTGCAAGGCGGCCTGATTTCCTCCGCGTTTAAACCCTTGTTGGTGATTAAGAAAGGTCGGTGATGCTGTAGCTTCAGAACGACCAAGCACGCCTTCCTCAGACCGAAGCCCCCTGGAGCCTCGCAGCGTCTGCGGGGGGCGGTCATGGAACCAGGGCCCCTGTAGCACGTGCAGGGGTGAGTCTTTGGACTCATTGAAGGAGAGGGGGCCGCGCTGTCCTCCCCCACTCCCTTGCCTAGGACGCTGCTTGGAGAACGTGACCACAGGCCTGAGTGTGACGGGTCCTCTTCTCACTACCAATGGTCCTTATGGAGCCCGAAGCAACGGTTCTGGTGCCGGGAAGTAAAACCCTGGAGAGGCGAGGGTGGGGCAGAAGAGGGGGAGACAGACAGCAAGCCACGGACACAGTGGGGCGGCCCCGGAGCAGCCAATGACACAGTGGCACTGTCCGTGCGTCCTCTCAGCCCGAGGGACTCCATGCCGGGAGAACCCCACTCGGGGTGCAGACAGACGAGTTCTTGGGCAGCTGCATCCAGGATCGCTCCCAGGGAGGCAACACCCTGCCCTTTTTGGATCCACCTGGTTTTTCGGGAGCCACTCAGGACACCAAGAGGTATGGCCAGGGCTTCCACTGTACCCCAAATTCTCAGGGGGGGAGGATGAGAGTGCTCGTCAGGGAGGCTGGAACTCGCCAGGCAGCCCCAGAGCTTGGGAAGAACACAAAGCTGATGCTGGAGGTTGTTGGGGGCACGGGGGTCCGCGGCTCCGGAAATAAGGGGCCGGCCGTGATGGAACTCTTGGGGGGGCCCCCAAGCTCTGCGGTCAAGCCAGTGGCGATCCCAAAGCGTTCTTCCTACCTCCGGACTCGGTAGAACAGGGCCGCACGGTACGCCTTTCACAATCTGTTTGTCAGGCCTCTTGGCTAGTTTGGTGGCTGGAACCCAGGTCGCGTCAGAGGCTCGTCTGCGGCCGTCCTGCTGGGTGGCTGCCTCCCCCATCATCGCTTGGCTCGTTTTCAACAGCACCGTCTCCCTCGTGCTCGGGCCCAGGCGGCACCTGCTTCCTGGCCCGCGGGGCCCCTCCCCTCTGCAGAGGACTCAGTTCCCTGAGGTCACCCCTGAGGCTTCAAGGGCCTGACTTTGAATGTGCAGCAGCCACCAGAGGTCGTCCTGGCCGTTAAGGGGGCTCCATGGGGAAACGGGGCCGCGATGAGGTCGGACGCAGGGCGGACAGGCCCCTGCGGTGGCTTGTGCAGGTTCAGGGACCTCCTCATCACAGTCTCCGTGTCCTTTTTTTTACACTTGTGGCCGTGGGCATGAGACGTCAGGGCCACAACGCAGCGTCTCTGCCCGGGGCTGGAGAGATACTCCGGTGACATGTAGGGACACTGATGTCCACACAGCATCAGCTGTAAGACTGGCGGTGGTCTGCGAGCCATTCAGCAACTTCCTTCCAAAAGACAATAGACGAGGCACGTTTTTTCCCAGGTAGTATATGCACTTTCCCACCGTTTCCTATGGCTCTTTCATTGCTCTGGACTCGAGCACAGCTACGGTGTGTGCGTGCGTTTGCGCGTGTGTGCACATGTGTGTTAGGGAGGATGAGGTCAAAGAATGAGGCAGGAATGGGTTCTAAAGAAAGCTCCTCGCCTTAGCCCGACAGCACAAAGAAGTCGATGCCGGGGTGCTATTTTAGAGGCAGCGGGTGAATAGAAATCTCCCCGCCATTGCTCGCCCTGTGCTCACAAGACACAGGGCCCTGCCTGCCCTTGAATGGTTCTGCCTACACAACCCATTGTCATGCCTGTTTCCCCAGGAGGAATTCGAAATTAATTCGGTTCCCTAGCATCTTGTCCTAGTTTTAGCCAAATGCTAAGTGTTCATTCAAAAATAAAAATAAACGATCGTGCGAGATGCAAGCCAACTGCCTCTGATACTTCGGGGTGAAAAACCGGTTAGGAAGGAGGTTAATGTTGTTATTCCAGAGATAACCCTGGTTGCTATGGTGAGGGATCTCCTGTCAATCACCCCACGAAGGTGGCCTCTCTTAAGGGAACTGGCCTCTAGGAGAACTGCGGTTGGAATAAACTTGCCACGGAGCTTTGACTCAAATGTTTGACTTAGCAGATGGGTATGTGTTTGATCAGTTGGAAAATCGTAGGCTTTCAATGTGGCACCTATTGAAGACAGCTGAGTGAAATTGTGCTCTCAGAATGGTCTCATTTCACCACCAGGATGGGTATTTTGTTCATCTCTGAAAAAGTCCAGACTATACAGATGATGTATTATAAAATTGTACACTCAAAACCTATGTAATTTTACTAACCAGTTTAATAAAACTTTTAAAAATGTATGACAGGATTTGGGCAAAAACAGAGCTAACCACCATCCACAAAGGAAAAGATCCAAAGAATATGTTACAATATGTGGTGGGATTGGTTTGGAAATGGGAGTTCTTCTTGATGGAGTAGTTAATTGATTGATTTTTTTTTTTAATTTTCATGGTTTTGATTCGTAGCTTCACAGTTTAATGATCTGCCATTCCTGCTGAAATTTATTCAGGCAATAACCCACAAGAAATTGGTTGTTTTCAGCAGTTTATGACTCGTTATTTAACATTTAACAGAATGGCTATTTATTTTGGAAACAACCGATTGTGAGAGGTTTATTGCTATTGTAAACCATAATCAACTGCTTGTATCATGACTAGTTTTGCAAGAGATAAAGTGGGCAGCTGCGAGGGGAAAATTGTTGAGTAGCTTTGAACATTTGCATTTGCAACAGAGGGGCGCTCATCACCTTGAAGTTCGCCCACATTTCCAGCTACTACGCACTTGCCTCCAGTATGAAATACTCAGCGTTGTGGTTAAAATTGGATGCAGATTAAAAAAAAAAAAAAAAAGCTCCAGAAAAACCCTGCAAATTTCCTTCCATTGCTTCCATGGAAAAGGAAGATACGAGTGGTGAGCTCAATGCTGTAGATTGCATTTGGTTTTATACCAGGAATGAAGCTTCATGCTTTCAGAGAAACCCAAGTGTTTGGGGAATTTATTCCCTGGAGCCCTCAGAGGGTCTGTCACCAGTTGCTCCAGCTTCGCGTTTGCATCTCTGCTGTAGAAGTCACTGGTGCGGACGAGGTCCAGGACTGTGGTTAGGTCTTGGGGTAGCCGGTCAGCCCCCAGCCCGGTGGGGGTGAGCGGTCGTCCATAGACGGTGATTTAGAGGATCTCGCGTGCATCAGAGCCACACAGGTTCTCTTGGGCTAGTTTGGTCTGAGTTGTTTGGAATTTCTGGAGGGAATCAGAGTCCAAGAGCTGACAGGCAGCTAGATAGATGATTAGAGGATGGCTGGCTGGCTGGCTGGCTGGCTGGCTGAATGGATCGATGGTGTTTCCTGGTCCTGCCGGCTGCTGCAGACGTGAGGCCCACCAAGATGGAGAGGCAGAGAGCAGGTCCTCACTTTTGTGGGGCTCCTGACCCCATCAGCCACCGGAGGCAGTGGGTGTGACCAAACATGACAATCATCCTGCAACTCAGCCTGGAAGGCCACTGTTCTAGGCCAGCGGAATCAATGGACCTTTCTGCAATGATCGAAATGTTCTGTGTCTTTGTTGTCCAAAAGGGTAGCCACTAGGCAAGCGTGGCTATTGGACACTTCACATGTGGCTGATATGCCTGAGAACATCCATTTTTAATTATATTTAATTTTAACTAATTTAATATATTTAAAAAAGCCACCTAGGGCCACTGACTACCATAGTGGACAACAGAGTTCTGGGTCTTGAGATTCCAGGTGGGCCAGAACCAGCACTGTCTGTCTATGCATGCCTCTTAGGGACTCCCTGTGGGCACATCTTGGCTTGTGTCTTTCTATCCTTATGTCACCCTGATTTTCACAGCGATTTGACTTCCCTGTGTCCTGTGTGTGGGTGGCAGGAAGCAGAGTAGAAGAGCTGTGTACATTGGGCAGGCTCTTTCTTGCAAGCAACTAAAACCAACTCAGGTTGAGAAGCAGAAAATAAATTCGTTACCAGGATACTAAGAGGTGCCCAGAATCCCCAGGAAGGAGGAAGAATCAGGTGCAGGGGCAGTGGTTTGGGTCAGATGGGGAGGGCACAGGCCACACAGTAGATACTGCTAACATCGGCCTCGTTAGAAGCTGGGAACTGAACACAGCCTTTTTCTTCCCTTGCGCCAAGTTCAAGACCCAAACATTTGCACAGACACGTCCAACAGTGTATTTTAGGGGGGACGATTAGGTTGGGTCCGCATCTCCATTGCCAAGGCCTATGTTTAGAGTTCTTTATTCAGTCAACAGTGTTGAGGCCAAAAATTGATATGAAGCTACCTGAGGCAGCAAGTAAATAAACAGGATCCCGGACCTTCCGTTGGTATTTGCATTACAGGATAAACAGAAAAATTCATTGTTGGGCCAGTATCTATTTTTTCACCCTTGCTTATTTTGGCATGAAGGGTAAAAAAAACTCAAGTTTCATTAGTGGCTTCTGAGACCATCCGTGTTCCTATGATTTGGGTTTCTGATAGTTGCCTTTGGAAGTGAACTAATCAATAGTGGGTCCTGCGGGACAACTGGGCCAGCACATGGTGAGGCAGGGCGGCTAAAAGAATAAAGCTGCACCCACACGAGAGCTCACAGCCGAGCCAAAGGACAAAACACGTTAGGTTAGCATCTTTTCCTCAAGAGCTGTTCAATGGAGAAACTAAGTGTCAATCTAATTTTAGCAAGTCAGACTTAATTCTAACCGTACTGGGAAAAATAGATCGATGGAAGTATCTTAGTTTATCTTTTACAATTTTAAAGCAAACAAACAATGGTATGTATCTATGTATGTATGCATGTCTCTATTTTAAAGCAAGCAAACAATGGTATATATGTCTCTATTTTCACACATTGGATTTAAAAAATCTGTTTGTAAGGGCGGCAGGGAGAGCCCAGACATGTATAGAGCACAAGAGTACTGAATGGAATAGACTAGAATGCAAAGAGAACACGTAAGTACCCACAAGCTGAGGAAGGAGCATCAGTCAGGCGCGAGCGGGTTAGCAGGGAGGTTGTGTTTCTGTGTGGGCATGACGGTCTTCCAGTCGCACTGCCCTGGACAAAATTCCAGAACATCTGAGAGATGCAGACTGCAAATGTAGCCTGACACCTCATCACCAGAGGACATTAGACGATTTCATCCTACCCGGGAGGCATGAAAGACAAAGTGTCAACACATGTGAAACCAACTCTCGATTATCCACATTCATAGGAGCAAAGGCACGATGATCCAGGAACTGATGATCCAGGAACGGATAAAAGGTCCTGAGAGGCCACTGGGATGCGCTGATTTCTGAACACAGGTGTGTCTACGGCTCAAGGAACTCACCGGTCTGCCGTGAACATTAGTTACGAGGGAGTTAGAAACCTTTAGGCTGAGGGATCATCTCAAAGACACATTCTTAGATTGGTGACTGAAGTTCTATGGGTTCTGCGAGACATCCTGTAACTGTGCAAAATACGTATAATTTTGGAATTTGGCATAAAAGCGTGGCAAGAACAAATAACCCAGTTCACAGCTGATAATACCAGAAAGCAATTTTCAAAATTCCACCGAGCACTGCAATTCCCTTTTCAAATGCTGTTATCGCTTCTTGCTTGAGTTCTCACTTTTTAACCTGAATTGTTCATGGCCTTCTGCACCTTTCCATAAACTCAGCCTTCTTAGTCTCATCTTTATTTTAGTGCCGTCTCTTCAAGCTCTGTGGCCTCCTTCATGTGAGACGTCTTCTGGTCTTTGCTCTATATGTTTTCTTTGCAAGCTCTTGCCTGTTTCAAATATAACCTCATCAGCTTCCTCCATTTCCACTCTAAGGCAGAGAAACCTACAGATTACACTTCATTTCTTCACCTGTAAAATGGGGAAAAGAATAGTGCCTCTCTCTTAAGGGTGCTATGAAAATGAACAGTGATAAAGGAGCTAGAGTGCTTGGCACATAATATTAAACACGTATTACCCAGTATTAAAATGTCTCGCATTTATAAAAATGAGCTGATTTGAACTTCTTGGTCAGCACTGTAGCTTAGATGTCAACATTGAACCAGTATCTGAATGTGATTTTCATCTTCAAATCAAATGAAATTTCCCACTGCTGCTTGAATTTTCCAGGGGTGTGTTCCCTCGTGAATTGAGGTATTGATTTGAAATTTATGGCCAATATCTAGTCTGAGTGGTTGTGTTCTGCCAATGGGCAATCACACCCCCTCTTAATGTGGGAGATGGCATGTCTTTGTCTACACAACAGTCTGTTCAGACTTCAAATGCTGACTAGTGCTGGACCTGCTGAGTGGAGCAGGGTGGGAAAAAGTTATGCAGGAAGAGAAATGGGCAGTACTTAAATGGCATTTCCATTGAGCAGGGTTTTAGTAATTTTTTTCAAAAAAGCTTTTTATATTCTTTTGCTCAGCAACAATAACAGAAAAGAAGAGCGCACTCAACTGGGAACCAACAGCTTCTCAGCTCAGAAAAATCATTAGCAGGAACATGTTCTTTTGTTGACTATGCGCAACAAGCTCACTGATGGGCAATCATCCAGACCACATAGATGCCACCTAAAAACACAAATCCAGGGAACTTTCTCAGCTTTTCCAGCTAGTAAGTTATACTATCAAGAAGTCTAATTTGCTAATGTGTGTAACTCCACCATAAATAAGATTTTAGTTTCTAATTCACGGAATGTTTTTGACAGAGGATCCTGCGTAGTAATAACAGGCCATGCTCTTTGGGCTGCCTTCCCGTTAGGAGGGAGGTACGATGCTGACACATTCACTCACTGCCATCAAATCCCTTATCACCTGAAGCCTTCAGCAGGTGACAGCTATCAAGGGGCAGATTGCCTGCGGATGGCGCGGTCCCCACTGACAGGAGTTTGCCCACCTGGTTATTTGACTTCTCACTCTGTAGCTCATCTGAAGTGGGTTGAGTCAAAAGAAACTTCATCTTTTTAACATTAAAGGCCTGGCTAATTCATCTCCTACAAATGTCATTAAACTACCTGAAGCTAAATGCCAAATGTGTTGAAGATGTGTCATCAAAAGCTTTTCTGTGTTTGAGCTTCCTCATGATAACCAAAGGCTGTACTTCGATAAAATACATTATTTCTGATGACCCTGCTGGGTAATCATAAGCATGTATTTTATAATTCAAAAGTATCAAGTAAAAAAATTCTCCAAGAATCTTCATTTCAACTCAGCTTGAGCACCCTACACATTTGAAGAATGAACTTACATTATATCTTTACCCCTCTTAGACCTTCTGCCAGCGGTACTAGCGAGAAATGCAAAGGGTCATTTAATAAAACGCATCACCTTAGGAAGAAGAACATTATGGTTTTTGTTTAGATATCCATATGCGTGTTTTTGTTTGTTTTATATAAACTGAATGTTACTACTACTATTCTTTTACATCATCTGAAAAGGATGAACTACGGTCTACGTATGAGCCGATAGATCAGCCCGCCACACTTTCCCCCCCACCCCCCCAAAGATGCAAAAGCCGGTATATCGGCCCGTTGCACTAACAGGGTTACTGTCTGACATAAGACAGTATTTGCAAAATGACTCAAGTGCATTTCAGACCGAATAAAGAAAATGGTTTGAAAACAAAATGGAAGAATGTCTTCCACAAATCGGAATGTCTGTCACACTCGACTCTTTTGTCCTGACTGACTTCTCTGCACGTCTGACCTGATGCTGGTGGAGGCTGGCACCATTAACTTGCGTCTGCCTGGCATTCCATGTTCCCCTTCAGTTAACTGCCCACTTGAATGACACTTTCTCTGGTATCTGGGAAGTAACTGTTTTGTTTTTAAAAGCTCTTTCCTGTGACTTCAGATTGCATCTAAGATACAAGAATAAATAGAAACTGCAATATCAACAAAGAACTTAAATGGAAAGAGAGATGACCCTGGGTGGTGAGCACATAATACGATGCATGGACAATGTAACGTAGAATTATACACCTGGAAACTATATAATTGTTGCCAACCAATGTCACCCCAATAAATTTAACAATTAAAAAAAAGGCACCAGGAATTCAAAGACCTATAGATCATTATGGATTAGGGTCTTGAGGGGAATTCACTTGGGAAAGCAGATGATGTACTGGGAAGGCAATAGTTTGAAGATAAATGAAAAGGCAGTGTAAACAGAAGAATGCAATCAAATTTCAAATAAAAAAGAACTTAAGAATATGCAGTGACAGCAAATATGTAAAAGCAGTCTTTACTGAAGATAAGTAACCATTCAAATAAGTTTACAGATAATTCGTTGAGGGTAGTTGTCTGAGATCCAATTTTATGAGAACCCTGCCATTTAGACTACTGAATTAGTATCAACCTCACATAGATGTTGTACCACCTGAAATGACCTCACTACTTGTTCTTAAGTTCTACCTTCCTGACAATTGTTTCGAAAACAATGCCCTAACTCAAGCTTGTCCAACCTGTGGGTCTGAATGTGGCCCAACACAAATTTGTAAACTTTCTTAAAGCACAAGATTTATTTATTTATTTTTAGCTCATCAGCTATTGTTAGTGTATTTTATGTGTCGCACAAGACGATTCTTCTTCCAGTGCGGCTCAGGGGAGCCACAGGGTTGGACAGCCCTGGCCTGATTCAGGGCAAGGGGTACACCCGGCCCTGCTCTGCTACCTGGTGAAGCCCACCACGAAGCCCTCCAGTCCTCAGCTTATGCAAGTCTGCACCCTCAGGTGTGAGGCAGTGCCAGGAAGGTGACCGGGCTGCTTTGAGAAAAGGACATGAGACAGAAGTCAGAGGCCCACGCCTTCTAGGCCACATGCCAAGCGCTGGCTTCTGAGAACCCTGCACTCTTCCCATAGCCAGTAATCTCTCTCGTGTCTGCAATTCTGACGATGACTCAGCATCCATGTGCTCTCTCTCTCTCTTAAGGCCCAGCTCCGTGACACTTATTCTATGAAGTTCCCCTGATGTCCTCAGTTGAAAATACTCTTTTCTTCTGAACTTCTCTAGCAATCATCTAGATGTCTGTAACAGTAGCCATGTGATTTGTCCTTCTTCCAAATGTACCGACCCATGGTGGTTCATACCTGTAACTCCCACAGGGCCCATGGCTGCATCTTACACGTTGTAAGTGGTTAGTAAATACCAGAATGAGTAAATGATTAAATACACAGCACTGGGAGACTATAGTTATACACAAACAACTCAGACTCTCACAACTCTTCATCGCCATTCTCGGAGGGCTCATTTTGTACAACTTCCCTTTCTTAGTAGCTCTCCAAGTCCTCCTGCCTCAGCCATAGGGCCTCAGAGAGCAGAATGTAATAGGTCCCAACCTGCACATGTCAGACCACAGCCCTGCAAACTGTTCAGTTTCCGGTCATTTCCCCACGAGGTGGGGGTCAGTGTCCTGAACTCCTCTGAGTAAACAGGGGCAACGTAGGTGTGACCGCCAGCAGGCAGAACAGTCCTGGTACGTGCCCGACGATGGTGCAGGGACAGGAAGCAGGGTATTTAGGGTTAGCAGAGCAAGAACCTGACAACACAAGAATGAAAGGAACAAAGACCCGTTATCGAATTTTAAGACATTCCTTCAAAAGATCATAAAAAGACAGAGTATGAGTCTTTTATTACTATATTGCTTAATGGGGTGTTGTCCTTTGCAGGCAGCACAGGTAGGTGTGGCATCATGACGGTGGCGTGGGGGTCATTTGCAGGACTCTGTTGTGCCCGACCCCTGTCCTCCAGAGCACTCAGCGTGTGCTGGTTGCCTCCAGGAGGTCTTTGGCTTCATTAATTTTGGTTGCTAAGTACGGAGATCCACCTGAGGATATTGAAAATATTAATAAATGGGTCAAAACACTTCATCTTTGACATTTTTACGTTTCAAATATAGAAAAACACTCAATTATAATTCTGATACTTTCCCACACGTTCCTCCTCTGATTATTTCATAAGCCGACTAGAGATCAAAACAGCATCAATTAAACTTGTTTAGTGAAGCGCCACAGATAGCCAACAAAGTAGCCTCTGAGAAAGACAAAGAAAGAATGGAGATAACGCAAACAGCTCACCCATCAGATGTTACCATTCAAATAATCAACAAGAGCATTTTATGACATTATGTGATGCTTAGGTAAATAAAATAATGGTCTTTCGGCAAGACTTCTTTTTAAGAGGGAAGATATTTATCTTTGAAGGAAGATATCTTTCTCAAGGAGGTAAAGAAATCCAAGGGATCTTTCAGAGTCTAATCCAATCTTGTAAATTCACCAAAATAAAATATATGTCAGAAAAGGCAACTATACCCTACCTAGTTCTAAAACCCATTTAGTAATACAAATGAACAAATTAGTGAATAATAAAAATAATGTTAAAGGAAATGCTCCCTGTTCCCTGATGCAATTCTATTAGAATACTTATGAAATATAGTCTTACATTCATTCACTGTGCCCTAAAATTAAGTCAGTTCTCTTCCAGAGTTCTTTGCAATAAATTCTTTCTAATACAAATAGCACAAGGGAATTGAGGTGAATTTAAAATTCAAAACCCTTATAAATCACAAACAGAACCTACTTGACATACAAAAATACTAGCCGCAAACTGTCACATTAAACTTACTGAAGCCTCGTAAGCCTCCTAACTTGCATCGCTTCACACTCGAGCCAACAATTGTATTACAATTCAGCAGCTTCTTTGTGTTTGTTTTTATTCTCCCCTTGAGTACAAACCACTTACCGCTGTTGAAAACATAAGACCTCAGTAGCTTACAATAACCAAGAAAAAATACAGAAAGCACGGAGCTGGTATCGGCGTGAACTGTCCCGACTTCATTCAGACCTTCTGTTGGTAATCACAGCGCGCGCCCGATTAAGGAAAAAGCCAGAGAACAGGTCACACGCCTGGGCTGTAGCAGGAGGACCACGAGAGGAGGTTGCAGGGAGCTCTTTGCCCGGAAGATGCCACTGACATTTTCATATCAAGATCTGAATCGCCATAATCACTTATGGAATAGACCATGGAGTGTCCTTGAATATACAAGAATTAGCAACGAAGCTGATGGAAGTTTCCATACACACTTGGTTATGAAACAAACTGACCTCACAATATCTTTGAAAATGATCTTAGAACTAGGAAATGTCAAGCTTGGTAAGCTGTTTAAATTTTTAGTTACCAAGGTAATGCAGGCCTGTAGTATATCCTCAATAAATATTAAAATATTAACTGAACTCAAGCCACCATTAATTGACTGACATGCATTCTGGATATTTAAATCACAGGCTATAGACAGAAAAACATCAAAGGTACAGAAGATCAAAGTTAATCTCATTAAATGAGATCCACAGCGATGTCAGAGGGAAGACATGGCAGTTCAGAATGACACTGACTCACCACCCAACCCGAGTGAGAGGGCTTCTAATGGATGTGGTGGTAGGAACCTCAGCTTGGCTCTCATTCTTCCTTCCTGAGATTTGGAAAAGTTCCTAAGTCAAAAATTACAATTCCTATATTCCCTTCAAGTCATGTTTGATTCAAATTGGGGTCTTACCAGTGAGGGGCAATTTTGTGGGATCTGAAAGGTGCAGGGAGAGAAAGGCTTTCTGTGCTGGGCCTGGCATCGCGGAAGCAGCAGCCCTCACAGAGCAGCTCCGTCCGTCTGTCCGTCACTGACCCCAGAGGAGTCACGCCTGTGGGCCAAGTGTGGGACTGATTCCTTCAGACCTTCAGCAAACCACGAGTTCCCTCACTAAATGTTCTCCTGCATAACACTTCTAGTCTGGCACGGACTCTTGACTGATATAACAATACAGGACACATACGCTACATTGAATGGAATCCACTTTGCTTGAATCTTTCACTCCTGCTCCCATTTCTTGGGGGAATCATCTAGGCTCCATGGAATGAGCACACTCACCCTCACCCTTGAGGTCTGGACCTGTGTACTTCCACTAATGCTGCTGGAGTGCTTCTGTTTGGGGCTGTCATGGCTGTCATGTCTTAGACCACCCCTCCAATTAACACCAACTACACAAGCTGAGCAAAATACAAACACATCGGCATGAAAGGACTGGAGGTTTAGGGAGGCAGTCATGTCTTGAGGGCCAGGATCCTGAAGCATCATGCACAGCTTTTTCCCTCCAAAGAAACTGAACACAGAATAGCACGTACTCTGCAAGTCCACGTAAATGACACGCTAAGAAAGACAGATCTAATACTGGGGCAGAAAGTTGAGCCACTGCCCAAACTGGGGCCGGGTCTGGCAATGGGAAGGAGAACCAAGGGACTGATTAGCTAATATTTTGTTTGTTTTTGCATCTATGTATCTTTTTATTAAATTTATTGCGGTGACACTGGCTAGTAAAGTTATATGGGTTTCAAGTGTACATTTCTATAATACATCTATATAATAAACATCGATGAAGAAAGATCTCACAAAATATTAATATAGACATGCATCGATGTATATCTGGTGAGATCTTTCTTCATTGAGATTTGTTATCAAAGATATGCTATCCCCATAAAAGGAGTTAGAATGCTTCTTTTTTCTTCTGTTTTTGGAAAAATTCATTATAAAACCACCCTGGAAGGCGTTTTATTTGTGGGAAGGTTTTTAATTACAGATTCAACTTCTCAAATAGATAGGATTCCCTTCATTTTCCATTTCTTCTTATGTCAGTTTTGATACCTTATATTTTTCCTAGAATTTATCTCTTGAATGCTAACATCTATTGTGATATTTTCCTTGATGTATGAGTTATTTAGAAATACACTGCTTGTGATTGCTTACTAATGTGGTTTATATCACGAATCCAAGATTGGATTTAACATTGCAAAATTAATCTATATATCACATTAACATAATCAAGAATAAATGTCATAATCTCAGCAGGTACAAAACACTCAATGCACATTCATAATAAAAACTTTTAGTAAAATAAAAATAAAAGGAAAGAGAATACCAAAAAATATAGGACACGTATTTAGTTGTAAAATGTTGAAACCTTTGGCACTGAGATCAGCAACAAGAAAAGGATCCCTACCACCATCATTCCTATCTAACGCTGCATGGAAGGTTCTAGCCACTGGAATAAATGCCAGCCTCTATCCCCCTAAAAAGAAGTAAGGATTGGAAAGAAATTCTTCTTAAACTATGTGACTGAGTATGTAGAAAATCCAAAAGGATCTAAAGACAAAATCAAAGACATGATAAATGAATTTAATGAGTTGCTGCATACAATAGCAATAGCTACAAAAACCAATTTTTTGTCTTAGAAGTAAATAACTAATACAATATAAAATTTAAAAACAACATACTTTAAAACAGAATTAAGAAATCAATACTTAGGAATAAATTCTGCAAGTTATGTATATGACGACCACATCCCAGAAAACTGAAAAGCCTCATTGAAACGAAGGTGACCTAGATAAATGTATTCAGAACATAAAGGCAAACACTACCCAATTCTTTTTAAGAGGCTAGTGCAAAATCTATCAACTTTCCAAAAAAAAGCAAAATTGCAGCCTAATTTTTCTTGTAAACAGATACGCTTTTATTCCTTTAAATAAATAGTAAGCACTTCTTACAGCCCATTTGAGAAATCTTTGCCTGTTCTACTTGTATTTTTTTTTCTTCTTAATATACAGAAGCATCACCATTTCATCTTTCACATTTAGGTTAAAATCTATTAATAATTAATTTTCCACATGGCGTGAGATAGGGTTCAGTCATTTTCCCACACAAATGATGAACACATTGGTGCCACTTCCCTTATTTGCACTAAGGCTCCACCAGTTCTACCCACTGATGCTTTTGCACCATTGGTGCAAATGTCTACACAGTAAAAGGAAAATGGTTTTCACCTCAGAGTTCCTGACAGGGTCTCAGGAACCCCGCCCTGGTGGTTCAAAGCACACTTAGCTAAGGTTTCTGAGTATGAATGAGAACACACTATTGCTCCACATTACAACCGAAAGCAGCCTGATGCATACGACTACACACATTCAAAAGAGGCAAAAGCAGTCTATGATGATACAAATCAAAACAGCGGCTCCTCTTAAGGGTGAGGTAGATGGGGAGAGTCAAGGGGGCTTTCAGAGGCACGGTGATGATCGAGTTCTCAATCTGGAGGCTGGGTGTGTGAGTATGCTTGTAATGTAGATATACACTTACAATCAGAGCACTTTTCTGCATAGATATTGCACTTCACTATAAAGTATACTTTAGAGGATGCCTGGATTGCTCAGTGAGTTAAGTGCTTGCCTCACAATCTCAAGGTCTGGGGCTTGATTCCCAGACCTATATGGTGCAAACCATATGCCTAACTGCAGTGCAACTGGTCACCGCTGGGACGGTGGCATAGGTTCTTGCCTCCCATGAGGGAGGCCCCTGGCTCAGTCCCTGCCCCGCGTGGCCCCACACCCACCTGTGGAATGAAACCATGTCACAACTAATGACGTACAACTATGGAGACTGCTCTGGGCCCCTCCCCCTTGCTCACTTGTGCTCTCTCTCTCTCTCTCACCTTCTCACACAATAGAATAAATCTTAAAATAAAGTATACTTTAAAATAAGGTGGGCACTAGACATCAGGGAGATCACTTTGTAAACGATATAAAAGTCTAATCACTATGCTATACACCTGAAACTGATATAATATTGACCGTCAAGTGTAACTGAAAATTAAAAATTGAAAAAAAATCAATAGACTGAGGAGAAAAATGATTTCTTAAACATTAAACTGAATTTCATTACTCTACTACTTAAAAGCTGACAGTAACGTCCCACTGTATTGAAAGTTCAAATACGCAGAACCCAGTGCTTCATACCTCATGCCATGCTGCCGTCCCCCTCGCCTATGACTTCCTGCCACACTCTTCTCTCACAGCTACAAGCACACCAAGCTCTTCCTTCCTCGGAGCCTTTGCCACGCCGTCCCTGGGCGTTCCAAGCACCTACAGCTTCTGCCCGTCATCCTTTAGGGCTCCTCAGAGAAGCCTTCGCAGTCACCCTGTGCAGTCGCCTCTTTCCCATGTTCTACATCTCAGTCCCTTGAACTCTACTAGAGTCTGAAATCGGTTTACGTGCTCTTTGTCTGCCCCACCCCCATCAGAATGTATGCTCAATGAGCACAAGGATCTAGTTATCTTGTTTTACAGTTAAAGTCCCAAGACTTAGCACAATATCTGGCATACTAAAGAAGTTGAAAAAATAATGTCTGAACAAATTATTTCAGATAATTTATATCAATCCAATGAGTCTTTTAAAATTCTGATATGATTACTATGTATTAGCTAACTCTCAATCTTATTTGTATGCCTTCTTTTTATCCATTTGCTTATTCATTCATTTATGGTAATAAACAACAAAAATTGGAGTTCATTAAATGCCAGTCATACAAGTTACAAATCTGTATAAGCCATGTTTTTCACTTTTAAAGACCTCACCATTTATTAAGAAAAATGTGATAAAGCAAAATGATCTCTTTAACAACAACAAAAAATAAAGAACTCAAATCCAAAGCCTTAAATCTAATTAAAATGTTGAAATGAAGGGAAAGGAAAGATGAACCCTCTGAAACAAATAATGTAGAAAATCTATCAAAAGAGGAAATTGAGCTAATTAGGCAACACTTTTTCTTAGTTAATCCAAGATGACTCTTAGTGATCGTATCTTTCTTTTTCTAAATGTTTATAACTTATCTTTTAAGTATCTATTATTGATAAATTGTAATATATTGTTACCAGGGCTTCATGTCAAATTTAGCTTCTTTTACACTGAAAGTATGTAGACAAAATCCATCCAACAATATAATTACTTTGAATTGTTTTTAATTACAACATTTAATCGAATTTTGATTTAAATACTATTTAAAAATCATGAGAATATTCTGTTTACTGAAAGGGAGTATATATGGAAAAAGACTGAGAATCTCTCTGCTGCAGGCAGGCAGATTTTAGCAGAATATAAGGAAGAACTTTCTAGTGGTCAGAGCTGCCTTGCAAAACAGGAAGTTCTCCATCACTGGCAAAGTGTAAGGAGAGCTCCCAGGCAGAAACACTTTCGATTTAGGAAGAAGCACTGACTTAGGTCAGTGTCTCTCAAAAATATAGGGAAGCACTAACAAAAACATTACCAATCTATGACGCATCGATACTTCTACAAAATACAAAAGCATCACACATTTGGATGTCATGGTAATGTCAAAACGCTATAAAGGTTTACTTTTTTTCTAAGAATTACTTTATTGTTTAAGAGAAGGGGAGAGAGGGAGAGAGAAGGGGTCAGGGCCCAGAGCAGGCTCCACAGTTGTACATCATTAGTTGTGACGTGGTTTCATTCTACACAGGTGGATGTGAGGCCACGTGGGGCAGGATCCGAATCAGGGGTCTCCAATGGGAGGCGAGAACCTTCGCCGCCATCCTGGTTGTTACTAGTTGCACTGCAGTTCAGCATATGCGCTTGCACAGGCCAGGCTGGGGCCGGGATTTGATCCCTGGACCTCATAGTTGTAAGGCAAACACTCAGCTAGCATCCCTTACAAAGGTTTACTTTGATTTGTTTTTAACTTGGTGTGCACAGGTAACAAAGTATATCCGCATGAATAGGTGAACTACATCGTGAGTGGATTTGAGAGCCTCTAGAAGATCACTGGGGTCCTACAGTTTTTCAAATTTATCTAGTCTGTCCTTTCTATATTCACTGGGCATCAATATCAAACAACTGATTTCATAACAACTAACTTCTTTCTTCAGCAATTAAAAATCAATGCCCTGAGATTTTTTACTGCATTAACCCTTTGTCTCATCAAACTGGAAGTGTAAATTTTCCTTTTCATCAAAACACATCTGATGCTCATTTAAAACTGGTTACAAAAAAAATTTTGTTTCCAGCCATATCTCAGACTTAATTTTCTGGTGTCACTTTCCCTGCATAAGCTGCTAATGAAATGTGTAACAGACTGCAGTTGATCACACATTTGAAGTTCTAACTTTATTTTACCAGCAGGTAAGCAAAACCAACAGAGAAGTCATTTGTGGGTGGGGCTGGCTGTCCTTTCTCTAAGGACAATCAGATATTTTTATTTAAAATCTTCCCATTAAAAACAAAACAACTTTCCGTCTCAAGAGACGATTTCCAGCCTTATGTGTTTTCACCTCCCAACTCCATTTGTGAACTTGAGGAGCACTGGGTAGAGGATTTACATTTTTATAACCAATTTGGTCAGTGCTGATCTGGCCAAAGCAAATACGGTGAAGAATTATAAAAAGAGGAGAAAAAGTTGAAAGATGCCCATTTTCATGGATGTAGAGGACATTATGCTAAGTGAAATTAAGTCAGAGAAAGACAAGTATCACATAATCTCACTTATATGCAGAATCTAAAAAACAAAATAAAGAAACGAACAAAATAGAAACATACTCATGGACACAAGAGAACAAACTGACAGTTGCCAGATGGGAGGGGTCTGGGGGCTGGGTGAGAAAGGGGAAGGGACGAAGTACAAACGGGCTCCCGGCATGTAAAGTACGGCACAGGAAATACAGTCCATAATGTTACAGTAACTACGTATGGTGCCTGATGGGTACTAGACTTACCTGGGGGACTGATTTGTAAGTTATATCAATGTCTAACAACTACTGTACACCTGGAACTAATATAATATTGAATGTCAACTATAATTAAGAAGTTTAAACATTAAAGAAAGAGTTGGGCATTCCCATACTTTCCCAAATGTTCCTGCTTTCTCTAAGGACAATCAGATATTTTTATTTAAAATCTTCCCATTAAAAACAAAACAAAACAACTTTCTGTCTCAAGAGACGATTTCCAGCCTTATGTGTTTTCATCTCCCAACTCCATCATATATGAACTCCTTCCCTACCGGAGTTTCAATATACCCTCGTTCACCAGACTTGCACTAAAGCAGGAGTTCCTAACTACGAGTATACTATGAACTCTGAAAATTCAAGTACGTCAAAATTTTAGGTGAATGAGCAATCATATGGGCAAAATGTGCACAACTGTCAACATTCTTAGAGGGAACAACAATCCAAAAAGATTAAAATCATCTTTATTAAATTAAAAATGTGATCTGAATAGAAATATAGGCTACAGATTCTTCACTAATTAAACAGACATATAAAGATATTCATTATACCATAGAAATAAAAGGAGCTTTAGAGATAAATCTTTGTTTCGTAGATGAAAAAAATGACCTTTGGAGATGGGATGCTAGGAGAGTGCTAGAAGGCAGAAGCCAGAGAAAAAGCTGGCTTCCTGCTTCCATCTCTCCCTCCCCGCAGCCTGCTACCCACACAGAGACAGACAGGACGCTACAGAAGAGTCAGCACACTACGTATGGGCAATCAGCAATCTGCCTATGATAAGTACACAGGCTCAGAATAAATCCAGCTATTGATGAATTCTTTAAACACTACTGGTTCATAAGACATATAAACATTTTCTTTGTTTACTGATGATCTACAAATACATACTCTCTTAGATACATTTTAGAACTTGCGTCCTTGCCAGTAGGTGCAATCAGTACCCTGTCAATCATCTGAAAGCCGTGAGTGCTCGATCCTACAGCAATCAATATGAGAAGGGCACACACTAGACCTGAAGGGAGAGAGGATGCTTAGGAGACAGAAGGCTGTTCCAACGAGGCATTGAAACCCAATTCTTTCTGAGGCAATTACTCTGAAAGCCCACAATGCAAAGTAAATTAGTTGAGTGGATCTTTCAGTAACTGCTGAAGCTGTTTAGAAATTTAAACAAAACCTTGTTTCAAAGTTTATTTCCTTGTTTATTCTCACTAAGAACAACAAGTGCAAAAAGCAAAGGAGTTGTTTAGTAAAGAGAATTTTTATAGTAAGTAATTAAGTGAGAAAGCTGGGGGAGAAAAAGCTTTTTTTTTTGGTGTCAGTTAAGATGGGGAGGAATCCAAAATTTGTTTTTAGTTTTTTTTCAAAATAATTATAAAACTGAAAGTCTACAAATAAGGATCCAAGGAATCCTCCACCCCTCCCTCACCCGCAACCCTGACTTTTCAAAGCAGCGCAACTTCCTCCCATCTGTTACTTTACAGTGGTAGTCGTAATGAGCACATGGGCTTTCTCTCTCAAGCAGCTGCAGTACAGTTAAAGTTATAACAACTGTCTTTCTGTACGATAAATTTACATTAAAAACCTGGCCAGTCAGAAATAAACAGCTCAGTCTCAGATCTTCCAGAATAAAATTAAGACATTCAGAACCATCTGACATATTACATTCAGAGATTTAGAAAGTATCCTCTAACTCTTGTGCTTTTGTATTTAAGGTTAAAGGAATATAATTCATGATGCTCAACTCAGTTTATATAATCACAGAGTCCACAACTCATGGTGTCTGATTCTCATTCAAAATGCTAACAGCCTCAAACCGGGTGAGGTACTCATATATAAAAATCAAAACTAAGTTCTTAAACGCTAATAATAAAAATCCACCCCTTCTTTGGGTCACCGACTCTACCTAAGGCCTCATTTAGTATAAGAAATATTACAGTATATGTGGCATATAAATTTCCCTTTCAGCTGTAAATCAATTATAATGAGTTTAAGTAAACTAAAAGGAATTCAGAACAGATTCTGATCCACATATTATTAAAAAAACAAACGGAATTTCACCTACCTTTATCTGGGTGATTCAAAATCATGATTCTCCTGTGAGCTGTTCTAATCTTGGCCTTGCCAGCAGATGGGCTGTAAAAAGAAATTCAAGCGCTTATAACAAATGGTGTCAAATGCAGATTATAAATTAATGGTTTATATGGGTTTTAAGAGATTAAAAACTAATGAGAATTTCACCATCTTGTGGATAAATATGAAATTACATCCTGTCACTTAATATCAGTAAGCATCAAAATAAGTCACAGAGTTGGTGCTACATGTGTTTTCCTTCAGTCCTTTGTAATACAAGCCCTTATTTTCAATTTAGAAAATAAAACACAATATAGAGGGTAGGGAAGCCAGTCTGTAGACTGTAAGTTTGAAAACTTATGCTTCAGCTTATTTGAGGGACAGGCAGGCTATTCAGTGTATTAGACACGTATTTGGACTCCAGAGCTACCAATCGGCTGGGTCTTAATGCCCCTGCCATTTAGCATGGGGCAGCACAGGTCACTTTCTTAACTCCTGTGTGCTTCAGCTTCCTCAGTGTAAACCACAGCTGGGATAAAACATATTCCTCACAAGGAACTGTAAGGATTAAATGAGTTAATGCCAACAAAGTGCTATAGCAGAGCCCTGCGTGTAACAAGTACTCTATAATAGTTAACTTGATAATTAGTGAGCATCTCAAAACATTTCATATTTTAACTTTGTGAGAACCTTATTGGAAAAAGCTGGCTGTTAGAATCTTGCTCTAAAGAAAAATTAAAAGAAGAAAAGTAAACAAGCCTAAAATTATTTCAATAAAACTGAATTTATCCAGTATTGGAAATGTTTCTCATTAATACATTTTCTGGGCAATCATACAGTATCTTCCATTCACTTTCTCCTATAGTGTCCAAAGTTAGACAAACAATGGATATTACGGTGAAACAAGCACAATAAAATATGCTAAATGTCAAACTGTGGCACTAGAAAAGCATGGTGAAACAAATCGCATGTTTTAAGTGAAAACGATACATATCAAATGATAAAACTACGCAAAAATATTTCAGTGTCACAGTGCAGGACGTTGCAATAACTGCTCTGAAACTTCAGGACTGAAATGTAACAGCGTCTTGTTAAGGAAAAAGACACAGCACGGCTTTGCCTGATTTTTTTAGGCCGAGTGAGATGTTCTTAGATTTGAGGTTTTCAAATGTAAAAACTTGGTATTTCTTCTCTGCCTCCTATTCATAATTTAAAATGCAAGGATACCTTCACTGTAACATTTTCTCCTTTTTCAATACAAGCTTGGCCACAGAACAAAACAATACTTATGCAGCACGCCTACCTTACACCCAAAATAAGACTAGCTTCTCGCCTACTCATTTTCTGTTCAAATCCTCCTTTATAGTAAGATGAAAAGCTCTGTAGAGAGAAAAAAGAACAAGAAATAATTAGTTCCACGTATGTGGCGGCATGGCCTCAATGCCATCACAGCGCAATAAGATTCGTGCGTTTTACAAGAAGTCGGCTTGAAATTATGGGGCGTGGGAAGCACCAAAGGACGATCCTGTGCAAAACACGATGACCAAGAGGAACATTTAAAAAACGTTAACAGTTCTGTTCACCTTCAAATGCCCTAATTTTTCTGCACTGAAATAGAACTGAAAGAATAAGAGATCAGTAGATGCAAAAGCCTTGACACTTTTCCAGTCTTGAAGTGATTTCCTCCTTGAAGCCCCTTGACCAAGTCACTTAACGCTGATATGACATCTTTTGAACCTACTAGGCTGACTGGCAGAGCCAGAGGAGCTGCCCCAGTGGGGAGCACATCAGGAGGGCAGACAAGCAGGCCCAGGGGGGAAGTCTGCAGGGGCGCGAGCAGGGGGAGCCGTAGCGAGGTCCCTGGGCAGCCCGCCGAGGGCCTTGGCAGAGGTGGCACCACTGAGAAGCGGGAGCACTGCAGTCGCGTGGTCTGTTCTGAAGGGGCTTCTCTAACTGTCGCGTGGGGACAGAAAGCAAGGGAGGGGCAGGCGCGGCAGCGGGAGACGTGCTGAGGGGACGTAACAGTACTCTAGGGAGGCCCTGGGAAGTGATCCGATTCTGCAGGTGCCCTGAAAGCAGAACTCGCCTTTGCCGGGTGGACTAAACCTGGGGCATGGGAAAGGAGGAGACACTGTGCTGCACTGTGCAGATCCCCTTTCAGAACGAAGGACCCGCTCCTGAGATGCCCGCTGCTGCGGGCACGCAGCCCTCAGCGGCCCCACTCTCCAGGAGTGGCCGTGCCCCCTCCCCAGGGCAGCCCCGGCTGACACGGGGGTACAACCAGGACGGTTACCGAGGGCTCGGGCCCTGGACTCCTGATCTCTCCTCACTGCCCAGGTGACGATAGGATGTTGAGTCTCGGCTCCTTGCGCCCCACTTGGGACAACCAGCTCCCCGCAGGGGAGGCTGAGGGCTCTGATAAGACTGCCCTGCGGCCTGAACTGTCCTGTCCTCTGTCCTTCTCCTTTACAGAGCTGCAGATCCTACGAGCGCGCCCTAGTAACATAGCTTGCGCATCTTTGTCGTCTGCCGTCCAGAGAGCTTAAACTGCAAATGACTCCAGGTTTCTGCTTTACACCGCCGTGCTGCCACTGAGTGACTCAGAGGAGGGGCGGGTGCTTGTCCGCTGTGGGTCATAGACATCGGGAGACCAGCTTTGGTTTATATTCAGTTTGAAATGTCCATTAAGTCTCTAAGTGCAAGAGAAGTCTTACCTGGAGATAACATTTGGGATCATGAGTGTACAGACATTTCAAACCATGAGACTGAATGAAATCACTGAAGGAGTGAGTGTAGACAAGAAGCCCAGAGACTGCATCCAGGAGACTACAATGCTGAGTGGCACAGAAATGGAGCGGAACCAGTAAAGGAAGCTGGGAAGGCCCAGCAGGAGGAAAAGCAGACGCCAAAAGCAAGGGGGTAAGAACAATTTCAAAGACCTGAGACCTGCCTCCTGGGTTTAGCAGTGTCGAGACACCGAGCGGGGTGGGTGAGGGTCTGAGTACAGAAACTTTATGAGCAAGCAGGACGAAAGGGACGGGAGACAGCAAGGAAAAGACAGCTCTCCCACCTCGTAACAGACAAACAGGACCCATGAACTCAACCTTCAGAAGAAAATGCATGTATGACTGACTGAATGCACACGTTTCTGTAATAAAACGTGAACCCATGTTTTTGTAAGATAAAAATAAGTGTACGCTGTATAAAACAAAACCTGAAAGTATATACACCAAAATGATGTTTTGAGATGGTGGGATTATGATTTTTTCCCCTTTTTATGTTTGTTTTTACTTTTAAATTTTCAACAATAAACACAGGTTACTTATACAATTTTTTTTAAGGACTAAATAAAAGAAACCAAGGAAATTATCAGAGTTTAAAAAATGAGGCCTGAGCTGGTTATTTATATAAATTGTTCTCTTTGAACAACTTATAAATTTCCACTTGATAATAATTTTCTGGCAATTAATTCATTCAACAAACATTTTAGCACTTACTATGTGCCAGGAACTTTTCAAATGAGACAGTTAAGTTCTGTTCTTCATCAGAAATGCTAATCTACCAGTGTAAATACTCTGGACTGTTCTAAGTTTCAAGTAATTTATGGTTTAGTGAGAAAACAGAAAAATCCTTTTCCAAGTATGAGAGAAGGACAGGAATCAAATGGTTTAAGTAACATATATGCACATACACACATATATAGGGAAATGCATAAAGGAATAAGGGTCACGCCGGGAAATAAATAAATATATATACACACAAGAAGAACAGCAACTGTTTTAAGGTTTCTTTCAGGAGAACCAGATTTTTTCTAGATGCATACCTTACTCCCTGATAGTCCAATGAGTATTCATGTACCTTAGGGAGCTCAAAAACGTCACATTTTCAGCACTCATAAGCATATTGATAGTGTCATCCCCATTCTAGTCTAACAGCAAGCACTGCATCTGGGCAATGTTGTCACTCTCGGCCCTGCCCAGGTGGGAAAGAGACTCAAAGCACCTGGAGTCCAGCGTCTGGGTGAGCTCACATCCTGAGACCTGACCTGCTATGAGTCGGTCCACCTGTTGCACGGCCATAACGGGCCTTCCAAGAGAACTAGATCATTCTGAGGATAGAAATGCAGTATTTGGGGGCTGTGTGTAGAGAAGCAGACAGAGGACACAACATAAAATTACTCAGGTTACTCAGCACATTTCTTCAGAGAGAATTGTGCCTTCTAAACTCACATAAAATTCAGGTTCTTATAATAATTATAAATAGAACAAAAATTTTATCACAATGTTTTAACATACTATTGTTTAAATTAGTATCTATGTCAAAAGGAAGCACAAAATTTGTAACTTTGTATCCCCTTCTCCCCTAAAATATAAAAGGCCTTTTAAGCTTACAAATAATAGACAATATTGCACTATGCTTGGCTATAGAGATACAAAGCAATGCAGAACCATTTTTGACAACATTCATGGGCCAATGAAATGGTTAGATCCATAAAAATTAGATTATTATAAAAAGGAATAACTATTAATATATCATCCAACAGATATAGTATATGGTCTTATTTTTCTAACAGAATTTCCAAGAGAAAATGGGATTCCACTAGTTTTATTAAGCTATTTGAAAAACACTAAACTTTACATTGTTTTATATTATTCTATTCATAAAGTATATTATGTGTGCACATTGTGTGTGTGCATTTATGTATATGCACACACACAGTATGTACAACAGAAATCAAAATTATCCTTCTACAATTAGCACTGAATGTAGTAGTGCCATATATTATATCAAAGGATCTGTAGATGAAATGAACCAAGTTAAAAGCCACTAGCTAATTTACTCAAGTCAATAGCTTGAAACACAAAAGTCCCTCCAGACAACCAGAAGAACTAATCATTCCAGTTTTAAGAGAAAAAACACATTTACCATAAACTATAAACTTTTATTATGCACAATAATCTATTTGATTTATAGAGCCACAGAAGAATGGTTTTAATTAGTGAATTTCACTTAACCATAAACAACAGAAGTTCAATTTTTAAAAACTGCATTCAAATAAAAGGGCAAATTCACATATAGGAAAATGAAAGCTTCAAAAGAAGATGAATGACTTGGGTTTCCCCCCAAGGAAAAAAATTAGGAGTAATTAGACATTAGCTGAGTCAATAAAATACATTAAATACTTTAAAAAGCAAGCAAAAGGGTACTGGTTCAAACAGCAGACTGGATGATAAAGGTCTTTTGCTTTCCAAAGAGCTCTTGAAATGAGAAAAGAGTTATTTTAACAAGAAAAATCCATACCAGGCCTAGAAAATAAGAAATGGGACAAGGAGTACACCAGGATGTTTAAAAAACCCTGAAAGATTGAAAACATAGAAATACACATAGAGAGAACTCATAGCAGCCTCAGTCAGCAGAGGAGAGAAACACTTCTCAGAAATCAAGAAGAAAACACTAAATTCAAAGTCAACAAATGCAGAAATAACACGAGGGGAGCTAATTACAGCAGACCAGCAGACACGAGTACAGTGCAGGAGGGCCTGCCACCTGCCACGTTCGCTCTCAAGTTAAGAAAGAGAATCGACATGTAGGTCCCCAGGCATACACAGGGGTGCCAACCCAGAGTGCCAAGGAGTTAAACATACAGAGCACGCAACTGCTGAGGGGTGGACTCTGGAAGTGCTGGCCTGCCTCTGGGCCCTTGCTTTGGAAGACGACTACTGATATAACCCACCTATGCGTTCACAGACCCCTGCCAAGCTTCTCATTCAATTAAACTGCCAATCTTCTCATTCAATCAAATTGTTGGAGGAAGCCTACCAAACTGCTGAGGAAGGCCACATACACTAATCAAGTTAGTCCTCGTTTATGTACACTACCAACCAAGGATCAGCAGACATTTGAACAAATTCAGTATCATGAGGGAAAAAGAATAGAACCAAGATGAACAATTAACAGTCAGCTTTGGAGGAATGAGATAAATCAGGAAGCAAAAGAGAATTTAAACTGTGAATTACTGTCATTGGAAAGGGTCAAAAGAACAGCAAGCACATCCATAAAAGAATAAGTTGCTATGAAAAAGAAATAAGAAAATGTCTTAGATATTAAATTAGTGATGTAAAAATGTAGTGAATGGACTGAATACAGAATGACCATTGCTAAAGACCAACCGGGTGATCTGAAAAATAACCTCAGGAAATACTGTGTGGAGTGTAGAACAAAAAGATAAGGAGATACAGAATGAGAGATAAAATGTTAAGGGACAAAAAGGACAGAGTCAGAGGTCTAATCTCTCTCTAATAGCGTTCCAGGAGCAGAGCCGAGAGAGACAATGAAGAAAACGATAATTAAAGAAAATATGAGAATCATACAAAACAAAAGATAGACAATTTCTCATAATGAAGGATCACTAAGAATTCCTGTGAAATTTCAGAACATCAATAATAAAGAGAAAATCCCTGAAATTTCCAGAGCTAAACAAAAATCACCAAAACCTATAAACCAAAAGCACAAACAAAAGAAAATCAATGCAGACTTCGTACAGGGGAACGAGAACACCAGAAAATCTGGCTGTGAGTGTTCAGGAAGCACTGGGGTCAGTCTGAGCAGAGCCGTCTGAGCTGAGCTCCTCTAAGACTGCTTGCTCCAACCGACTCCCAGGAGCCAGCCGCTTACTGACAGTGAACAGTAAGAGCAATAGAAATCGACTATTTAACCAAGAACCTAAAACACGTATCACCCATGCATCCCATATGAAAATTATTCTCGGCAGTATTGCAGCAAGATGAAAAAAGAAAGAAGTATGAGAAAAAGAAAGATGAGGTTCAACAAGAGTTTGATGTTCAAGCGTACAGGAGTCAAATAGCATTTTAAGAAAAAAATTGATCAAGGTATTCTAAGATGTTTCACTGCAAACTGCAGGAGTAGTACTTGGTGAAAAAAGCCCCAATTTACCAAAAGCCATGTTTCTTAACTTGCAGTGCACCGGGAAAGGGAAATGCCTCATTTCTTTCTCCTGAAGAAACGCAGGTGCCAGCATCAGCACCCCCAGGACCATGCCGTGAGCTACTCCCCCGAACTGTTGGCCTTCCCAGAGCAGTGCAGATTTTCTCATTTTCTTGCTCTCTCATCCTTTACAGTGTTAAACACTGTAGTTCTACAAAATTGGAAGTCTTCCGTTTATGGCATAAATATATCTACTGAATCGCCATAACAGAAGAGAAATGATTTCTGAAATTCCCTCCTTTATTCCATATAAACACATGGAAAGGCATAAATAACGTTCCTTTGAAGAACTATGTCACTATTTCCATTCCTATTACTCTATTTCAAGCCACCGTCATCTATTAGCTGGACTATCTCAATACCCTGTAACCAGTCTCACAGCTTCTACTCTGGTTCATGCTAGTCTACAGTCTATGCAGCAGGCAGTCAGAATGGAAAATAAAGATCACATTGCCCGCTTGCTCAAAGCCTTCCAGAGGCTTTCCATCATACTTAAAAGAGAGTCTGCAGTGTTTATGACAGTCCCAGGCCCTAAGTGATCTGGGCCCAAATTACCGCGATTCCACTCACACACTCCATTAGTGGGAGGTACTCCTGCTAAGCTCATGTCCAGAGTCCTCCCTGACTAGAAGACTCTTCCCTGAGAAGTTCAGGGCCTGCTCGCTCATCTCAGAAGCCTTTCCCGGCTACTAACATAGACTCCTCTCTGCTGTTATTCTTTAACTTCTTGCCCTCATTTACTTTTCTTAAAAGCACTCAACACTTCTATATATTATTCACTTATTTCTCGCCACTAAAATGTAAACTCCTAGAGGGCACTCCCCACAAGAATGCCTGCTATGTGGTGGGTGCGTAATGAATATTTATTAAATGAATGCTAAATACCTATTAATCCTTCAGCCAAATAAAATATAAATAGGAAAACAGAAAATAAACACACACTCCCTCTAATGAGACACACAGGTCCACAAAATCACTTGCAGTTCTTTTAAACCTGAGCTTAATTATTCGTTAGCTTATCCTTTGAAAGTGAGTCCACTGTTTATGGCCAACTGCGCCTCAGAAGCCTGTAATACTTGTGCTAAATAAAATCAGCCGTCCTTCCTCAAACTGCTGCAGCCAAGCTGATCTGCCCCAGATGTGCTTCTATTTCCCAGAAGTCACTGTTCACGCTGCATTGCTTCAGAGTTTTCTCCGCGTTGTCGCCAGTGGTCACAAACTGTACTTCACCTTCTATCATTCATTCTTCACTGAGGTTCTGCTCAGCTGAGTGGCTTCATGCTGTAGATCAGACGTACAGGCCCCACAGGATTCCAAGGTTGGAATCTCAGAATCTTACGTTCAAGATGGCCAGGGGTGGTGGTATAAGGGGACGAGTTTCAAATTCAAGATGAAATGAGCTCTCAGAGCAGAGAGAGCCAGAGCCTACTCCACCAGCCACACCCAGCTGGCTGGCAGACAAGTGCTAAGCGAATACTGAGTATTAATTAAACAAGGAAAACAGATTACCTCAAAGTAGACGGAATACTACTAAAGGAATGTAATGAGAAATACTTAGATGCCAAAACCTGGAACAAAGTTAGATATAACGTGACCAAGAAACTTGAAAGAAATTTAATCAATAAATGAGGCAAACTGCCTGATGATATACTAAAAGAAGTCAAACTTTTACAAACATTGGAAAATGCAAGACGTTTTCTGAATTACTATCAAGTATGGCACATAAACAAAAATCATAATGCATTTTCCAACAAAAGCCATCTTTAACTTACAGGAGTTGAAATCTTCTTTGCAGTTTCTGTGATTACTTGTTCTAGCGGTTTCCAGATCTGAAATGCATAACGTCCTAAACAGTAACAGAAATAGAAACAAATATATTTTCTGTAATCAAAGCCAATACCCACAGCTTCTTTTTTTTTTTTTTTTTTTTTTTTTTTTTTTT
>PVKE010000268.1:0-168946 GCA_004027555.1 Craseonycteris thonglongyai | reverse complement strand
AAAAAAAAAAAAAAAAAAAAAAAAAGAATCTCCTGAAACTGAATGAAAAATTCAGTGGGCACATGTGTGTATTTCTAGGGGGAAGCTTCTAATTTTAATCAGATTCTCATACAGACCTTCAACCCTCTAAGATGCTCAAGAGAGACAGTAGGAGGCAGGGTGACTGGAATTGGGTTAACCTCTAAGGGTGCTATTGAGTATTCATCCTTACCTCAGTGTGGAAATAGTGGTTTATTTTTAACTTTCTGACCAAGGTCCTAAGTTTTTCTTCCCCAAACCTCCTTAATTTATGACATTATTTGTAGAGATGAGCTAGTCAGTGTTTCATAGCAATGTTCTCTACTATTAGAACATGATACTTTTGGTGCAAGGGATAGTGAGATAATAGGAGGGGCTCATTTCATAATCTTACCATGACCAGTTATCTGAATTGAACTTCGATGTTCCCTAGGGGGGGCGGGTGGGTGGGCTCTGTAGAGCATGGGGCTGTACTCTGGTGTTTTCTACTGTGTTTGTGTGTGTTTATGTGTGTTTTGCCCTTTTGTGGCAAAGCACCGAAGTTGAATATGTCCTGCCCTTCTCCTTTTCCACCACTAATCTATTAGTTCTTCTTGGCATTACTGTGTTAGGGTTTTTCCATTTTATGACATTAGAAATCTGAGGATGTGGTGGGATTGATTAAAGCTGGATGGAGGAGAAGCATTGGGTCTAAAAAACCCCCAGGAGCTTGTGGTCTCTGTGCCGCTGGGAGATGGAGCACTGGTCTGTAAAAGTGGCTGTCAGATTACTTCGTGCATTTGATTGTTCTTTTCTTAGTAAAGAGGATTTGACTTTGAAGAGGGACCTAATCCTGAGCTTTGGCTGCTAGGTCTGAAGCCTAGAGCTGCAGAGTTTTAAAAGACTTCTCTCTTCTGGGATCAGCTACTGTAGGAGGTGGGTCTACATGTCCAAAATGTCAGTGAAGACAGAATGTGAGAGGCTTTAAAATGAAAGTGACTTCAGTTGCTGTGTGATACTTTTATTTCTGAAATAGGATTGGCCTTAGACCTGACTTTTAATTTGCTTTTACTTTGGTAGCTGCCACTAGATGGTTCGGAGGCCAAATTAGGGTGGTACAGTTGGAGAGTGTTGAATTTTAAGAGAAAGGCAGAGAGAGGTCATTTCATTCCCTTACTATAAATTTTATTAAGAAATAAAAACACATAAATTTGTTAACCTCATTTGTAACTCCAAAATACCCCAATTAGAGCAAAAGAAAAGACGTGTATGTTCTGAATACATTGTTTACCAGCAACTTACCTGTTTATTTTTCTATTTGTGTCTCTCCTGTGATGGCTGACCTTAAATACACTGACTTAAATAGTCTTTAGACTATAGGTGCCAGTGGCTTCATTACTACATCTGTGCTCCTTTTTCTCTATTAAATGTCTTTTATTGAGGACTAAGACAGCAATGTTTGCCCTCAGCCACCTGAGTCTCTGGT
Organism: Craseonycteris thonglongyai; assembly: GCA_004027555.1. Taxonomy (NCBI): domain Eukaryota; kingdom Metazoa; phylum Chordata; class Mammalia; order Chiroptera; family Craseonycteridae; genus Craseonycteris; species Craseonycteris thonglongyai. The sequence continues at coordinate 167,463 of PVKE010000268.1, read as the reverse complement.
CTTTCTCCCTTGTTGGGGGCTTCTGCTTTGCCATGAGGTGGTGGTGGTAGGGGCTGGGCCTGTGTCTGTTTCCATCTGTTCCAGTTGACTTAGGGTGTGTTTGCTGAGAGAATGCTACACCCTGGTTCCAGCTTCATTTTTTTTTTTAAGTTTTCATTTATTTTATTAATTTTTTGACAGAGAGAGAGAGAGAGAGAGAACTGAACTGGGGGAACTCCCCAGTTCAGCACATGTTCCGCACCGGCCGGGGCCGGGATTTGATCCTTGGTCCCCGGCGCTGCAAAGTGAGCGCTTAACCCACTGAGCCATCCCGGCCTCCCCATTTTTTTTAGTATATTAAAATAAAACCTTCATTATTTTTCTCCTTTTGAATTAATGTCTGTATTAAACACACTCAAAATTGCAGAGCTAAGAAGAGAAAGTCACAAATGGGGTCAAAGTGTTCACGTTTTGCTCTCTAGATTTCTGTAGTAGATGAATCTTGTGCAGTTAATATATGTTCTTAGGAAACTGTAAAAAGAATATCTTATATGTAAATTATATCTCAATATAAAAAGGAAAAATTTAAAGAAGATTTGTCATTGTCACCTTTTAAAGAGAATAGAGCTTTACAAAACACAGGTTAAACAGTATTAACTAGGTTTCTTAATAGATAATGTTATACATTTTTCTTCCTTCTTGGAGAAAGTTCTGTAGGTCTTCTAGTTCTGAGAGGATGCCTTTTCTCACCCCAGGGACTAATGTGTGACCTTAATGCCTCTCACAGTCACTGGTCCAAGTGAGAAGCCTCCTTTTCGTTTCTCCTTGACACCCTGAACTCCAGGGACCCTTCTCTGGCTCCTGGTTTTGGTGAACCACCTGTGCTGGCTCATTCCCCATTTCCAGCTGGAGCAGTGACCGTCTTTAGTGACCAGGACTCTCTGTGTTGTAGGTGGCAGACGCCTTTGTGTTCCTTGCTGACCTGCCTGGGCCTCAACATCTTGTTCCTCACTTTGAATGAGGGTAAGAACTGCTTTCAGGGGCCAGGTTTTTTTTGTTTTTGTTTTTGTTTTGTGAATGAATGTGGGAGGAATTCTGAAAAGCAGCTCCATGTGAAGGAGCCACTGGCCTGGCCTGGAGTTCGCTTCCGTCTGTGTCTGCCGGGTGTCAGAACACAGGCTTTGGGGAGACACACTGTGGACTAGAATCCTGGCTGGGCTGCTGGTGTGACCTAAGATCTAACTTTCCTCCTCATCTCTAAAGGAAGGATAGCAACAGTGCTTTCCTCAGAAGGTAGTTGTGAGGAATGAGATAATCTATATATAACACTTAACACAGTGCCTGACACAGAGTAAGCAGCCAGTATCTTACAGCAGCCCCCCGACCCCTTATCCATGGTTTCGGTTATCTATGGTCACCCCTGGTCCAGAAATATGAAATGGAAAATTCTAGAAATAAACAATTATAAGCGTTAAATCATGTGCCATTCTGCATAGCATGATGAAATCTCTTGCCTTCCCACTCTTCCCACTTGGGATAAGAATCGTCACTTTGTCCAGCATGTCTACGTTGTGTACATTACCTGCCCATTAGTCACTTAGCAGCTGCCTGGGTTATCAGGTCGACTGTTGTGGTATCACAGTGCTTGTGTTCAGTTACCCTTATTTTACTTAACAGTAGCCCCAAAGCATAAGAGTAGTGATGCTGGCAATTCGGATATGACCAAAGGAAGCTGTAAAGTATTTGCTTTAAGCAAAAAGGTGGAATTCTCAATTTAAGGGGAAAAACTTGTATGCTGAGGTTTCTAAGATCTACAGTAAAAATGAATCTTTTATCCATGGAATTGCCTAATTTATAAGTTAAACTTATTATAGGTATATATGGAGAAACATAAGTATAGGTAGGGTTCATTACTATCTGCGATTTTAGGCATACACTGGGGGTCATGAATCATATCCCCTGCTGATAATGGCAGACTATACTGTATAGCTATTCTTATTTATTGCCTCTTTGACCAAATGCTGATGCATTGACCCTTTTCCATTTTGGTTTCCAAGCTGGTTTCGGGGTCATTGAGGCATGGCATGGGGTGAGGGGACCAGGAAGGTGAGCTGATATGGATCTTTGCCACATAGTTTCTCTGGCTCAGCAAATGAGCCTGGTGGGTGTCACTGGGAAGCCACCATTAGTGAGGGGTCTGACTTGAAGCCTGGGAGGTAGATGTGTGGGCAGGTGGGTGGCTGTAGGAGTCTCAGGTAGTGATGTCTCTGGACAGGGTGTGCTGTGACCCAGCCCTTTCTGTGGTTGGAACTGGCAGATGGCTGCAGAGAAAGTCAAACCCCTGAGGGGAAATGAGAGAAGGACGTGGGACAGATGTTCTGAGGAGCTGGGCCATTTACTCATGTATTCATTCTTCTTTTGAACTCATATTTCTCAAATGATTCCTTTGTTTCCTATGGAGATACGGATTCAGTGGGCTGAAAATAAACCCATTTCACATAAGACCTCATGTTGTTTCTCAGTGGGGCTCTCCTTTGCCTGATGAAAACTCTGATATCATTCCCAGGCTGTTAGGTTTTTCTGAATGTGTTTTCTAAGTAAATCAATTCAGATGACAGATATTTAACAAGCATTTACTTTGTGCCCAGTGCTCTGTTAGCCTACCTTGTGGGGGCACTAATGTTCCTTCTTTGGATTCTCTCTGAGCTTCACCGTTTCTTAATCCGTAGTGGTCTGGGGTATCTAAAAGCCGGCAGAAAGGCTTCCAGTCTGCTCAGCGACTCCAACGTCAGAATGCCAGTCATCGGGCGCTCTCAGCATCCAGACTCCAGGCACAAGCCACCTACTGTGTTCTAGCATAGGTTTTTTTAGTATTAAAAAAGTGGGCCTGGGGCTATAGCAGTGACCAAATAGACCATGGCCCAGCCCCCAAGAGCCTGTATTTGTGGAACAGACAATGGCCATACCTACGGTCTGTCATGTTGTGATAAGTTTTGTGAGGTGAAATAAAGCTAGGTTAAGGGGCTGGAGAGTGAAGGGGGAGACACTTTTATGGGGTGATCAGGGAAGGCCTCTGGGGCAGAGCCCTAGAGGAGGTGAGGGAGCAAGCCTGCGGACATCTGGGTGGACAGAGGCCCCTGGTCCCTGCTCCCTGTTTAACCTACAGTGTTTGACTCCACAGGTGCATGGTACTCAGTGGGTGCCCTGGTGATTTCAGTGCCTGCCCTTCTGGGCTACCTGCAGGAGGTTTGCCGGGCACAGCTGCCTGAGTCTGAGCTGATGCGGAGGAAGTATCATAGTGTGAGGCAGGAGGACCTGCAGAGAGTTCGCCTATCTCGCCCCGAGGCCGTGGCTGAGGTGAAGAGCTTGTGAGTATGGGAAGGGCCAGGGAGGCAGGGACAGGGGCAAGTAACAGCTCCTGCCACACTGAGTGCCAGGCTTTGTATCAGGCAAACCACAGGTGTTACTTCCTTTCATCCTTTTAACAGTTCTGGCAGGTAGCTACTATTATTATCCTCCATTTATAGATGAGGAAAAAGGATTACGCAACTAGAAAGTGACTGAGCTGGGATGAGAATCCAGATTCAACTGGTTTCACAGCTTGTGTTCTTTCCACTAGAGAGACAGTTTAGGGTCTTGACTAAAAGTGTGCGTATATGAGCCACTGCCTGGGTTCAAATCCCAGCTCTTACATTTACTCGCTGTGTACCATCGGACAAGTTGCTCAGCCTCCTTGTGCCTCAGGTTCTTCATCTGTTAAATGAGCTAATAATAGGCATATCTCATAGGTGCTTGGGAAGATTAAATGAGTGTCTGGTACCCTGGAAGTGTTCAGTAAATACTAGTCATCGTCACAGCGCTGTGGAGAAACTTCCTAAATGTGACAGAGCTGGTACTTCTGAGGAAGCACCTTAAGGCTTCAGTGGCAGCTGCTATTTCCTGAGCCCTTTCTGAACTGGACTCTTTCAACATCCAGCAGGGTTCTCAGCCGCTTTGGGCAGCAGGGGCATCTGCAGAGCTTCAGAAAGCTTCAAAAACAGAGGCCGCTCCTCCACCCCCTGCCTCCTGAAAAACTGAGTCAGTTATCTGGAGTGGGGCCTGGGTATCTGTGGGTTTTTTTTTATGGTTAAATTTATTGGGGTGACATTGATTGATACCAATTACATTGTTTCCAGGTGTACAATTCTACGTACATTGTCTATACATTGCATTATTTGCTCACCACCCAGAATTATCTGTGTTTTTTTTTTTTTATATCTTTTTATATTTATAGAGAGTAATTATTTTATCTTCAGTGCATATTTCTATTTTACTTTTGACAGATAGAGAGACAGAGACAGAGACAGAGACAGCTAGAGAACTGAACTGTGGGAACTCCCCAGTTCAGCATGTGGGTCCGCCTGGGCCGGAGCCGGGATTCGATCCTCGGTCCTCGTGGCCTCAAAGCGAGCGCTCAACCCGCTGAGCCGTCCCGGCTTTCCCATCTGTGGTTTTTTAAAACACGTTTTTACTTTCACATGATTTTTAAACTTCCAGAAGAGTTGCAAGATTAATATAGAGAAATCTCATGTACTCTTTACTCAGAACAACTGTTAACATTTTGCTCCATTGGTTGCATCAGTCTCTCTACAGACATTATTTTTTCCCCCTGAACCATGTGGAAGTAAGTTGCAAACATCAGGCCTGTTTACCCCAAACTCTTCAGTCTGTATCTCCTAAGAACAAGGACATTCTCTTAGATATCTATAGTCCTGTAATCGAAATTAGGAAAGCTTACAGTGATAACAAGAACATTAGTACTAATATAGAGTTCATAACCAAATTCTACCCATTGTATTAATAAGGTTCTTTATATAAATTTCCCCTGATCTGGGATCCAGTCCAGAATCACACATTACGTTAGATTTTATGTCTGTTGAGTCTTTGGCAACCTGGAGTAGTTCCTCAGTCTTTGTTCCTCATGACCTTGACTTTTTTTTAAAAGAACAAGCTTACTATTTTGTAGAATTTTCCTCAGTTTGGGATTGTTGGTTCCTCATGATTAGATTCAGGTTATTCATTTTTGGCAGGAAATGACAGGTGACATTGTGTTGTGGTCAGTGCATCATATCAGGATGTCACTCTGACTCCTTATGGGAGGTACTAACTTTGATCCCTTGGTTAAGGTTTCTCCACTGTAAGATGACCATTTTACCCTTTAGAGTTAGTAATCTGAGGGAGGGATACTTTGAGACTAAGTAATACCTTGTTCCTCATTAAACATTTACCTACTACGTTTAAATCCAGTGATTGGTCATGCCTTCACCAGTTTATTCATATGGTGATTGCAAAGGTGATTTGGTGGTTGCAAAGGTGATTTTCTAATTGTTATTAGTTGGCATCCTACTGCAATTCTTTAAGTTTATTAATTATTTTATTTTACTTTTATTGTTTTTGACAGAGACAGAGAGAGAGAGAGAGAGAGATAGTTACAGAGACAGAGAGAGAACTGAACTGGGGGCACTCCCCAGTTCAGCACATGGGTCCACACCGGCCATGGCCAGGATTCGATCCTGGGTCCCCGGCGCTGCAAAGTGAGCGCTTAACCCACTGAGCCATCCCGGCTTCCCCAATACTGCAATTATTATCTGTTGCCAGTATGAACTCAAGATTTTTTATTTGATTCATGGGTTGTAACCCATTATATATTTTAATCTCAGATTGTCCTAGACTTGGCATGTATGTGCTCTTCTGATATGTCCCCATCATCTCTGAATGCCTCCATACTTTATGGTACAATAGGATGTTCAAATTCATCGTATGCTTTCCCTGCCCTAGTTCTAGAATCAGCCATTTCTCCAAGGAGCCCTTCGGAAACCAAGATCTGGGTGCTTATAGTACAAGCATGTACTCATTGCTTCTGGGGTGCATCCATTAAAAACACGACTCTCCAAGTGAGTCTGCCTTGCTTCCCAGGTGGAGACACATTGGTCTGTCTACCGCATGCCATTTATCCTCACAGCTCTGGTGTGTCTGTGAGGTCGGTACCCTGCTCCTCACTTTATAGAGGAAAACTGCAGCCCAGTTAAGGCCCACACCGATAGAGAGGAAGAGACCAGAGCAGGAACTACTGTCCCGTTCCCACCTCAGCAGGGCTTCCAAAAAGGGGACCAGAACTCCCCGAGCTCTGCAGCCCCTCCAGGGGGTTTGAAGAGACTGGCCATTCCTAGCTGACTGCCTATGAAGAGCTCTGCTGCCCCAGAGAGCTGTCAGGCCCCGGAGGTGAGTGGGGCAGGGCGTGCGGCTCACGGACATCCCCTGTGTCTGCAGCTTGATCCAGCTGGAGGCCTTCCTGAGCCGCCTGTGTGGCACCTGCGAGGCCGCCTACCGCGTGCTGCACTGGGAGAACCCCACCGTGTCCTCACAGTGAGTGCCCCTGCTGCCCCCACTGCTGCCCTGGAGGAGTTTGCGACTTGAGCCCCAGGCAAAGCCAGCTGCCTTAGGAGGGCCCCTGTGCCCCCAGCTCGGGAGGGGCGCCCTTGAGGCTCTGTGCTGTGCACATGGCACACAGGCTGTGGGCACCAGTGCGCTGCTTTGGTTTAGACACCTTCTAGGTATGGTGCAAGCATTTTAATAATAGAGAAGAACCTCACCATGTCATCAGCCTCCCACCCTGATATAGCAGCTGATCTCATGTTCAGAGTGACCTCGAGAGTTTGTCGTATGCATCTACTCTATAGCTTCATAGTGTATGTGAGGTTCTTTTTCCCCCATTTATTTTATGTTGTAAATGGTTCTTTGTTACCATGTGGCTTTTGAAATTATTTGTAATAGCAGATTAATATAGACAGTGCATACACTCTAATTTATGGAACAGTTCTGTTATGTGTTTAGTCAGTTTCTACTTTTTATTAACTAACCCTATAGTGAACATTTTTATGGGTTTAGCTTTATCTTTTGAAATTTTTTTCTTTGAGTAAATTCAAGTGTAGGACTACTGGATGAAATGGGAGAAATGTTTTTGAGGCTATTTATACTAAATAATAGTGACAACTAATATTTCTTTAGTTTGCCCTTGTGCCAGGCCTTTTGCTCAACACTTGCCATTATTGTCTCACCCTTCATGGTAACCCTAGGAGGTAGGCGCTATTTTAATGGCCCTTTACGGGGGAAAGAAGTATCACTCATAGAAAGAAGGGACTTGCCCAAGGGCACACAGTGACAAGTGGCAAAGCTGGATTCAAAGCCAAGTCTGTCGTATTCTAGATGTCAGACTCGAGAGCCTGAGGAGTGATGAGCGTTGAACCAGTTTATGTGGCCTCACCAGTGACTTGTTGGTAGTTGTAAATCTTGCCTCGTCACTTTATTGTCCACTTGTTTGATCTTGTCGGTTTGTTATAATAGCTGTGCTCAGAGCTAGTGTTTGCCCAGCCCCCTCTGTTGGTGTGCTGCAAATCGGTTTCCCTCTGATCCTGTGAGTTTCTGATCTGGTGTTTCCTCCGTTGATCCAGGTTCTATGGGGCTCTTCTGGGTACAGTCTGTGTGCTGTACCTGCTGCCGCTGTGCTGGGTGCTTGCCCTTTTAAACAGCACGCTCTTTCTGGGGAATGTGGAGTTCTTCCGAGGTAAGCCCTGCAGAGCCTGACAGACCGGCCAGGCCAGCGCTGAGGGCTGGTGAGCTCCTTGTGTCTGTTCCTACAGCTGATCGTCCATTTGCTGTGCCTCCCCACAAGGGGGCAGCACCGCACTAGGGTGTCCCTTGGAGGGCTCTGGTGGGCTCTGCCTTTCTGAGATGTTAGGTAGGACACAGGGGAGGCTGCTACCGTGGGGGTCCCTATGCCTTTCTGAGGCAGTTGCATCATGGCTTCTGGTGGCTTCTGGGATGTTTTCCCCATGCTGCCACCTGTCTCCCGGGATGCAGCCACCTGGCGTTGCTGCCACATCTCTGTGTGATCCCAGAGTCCCTGTCTGCCATCTGGCGTTGAAAGCAGTGAGGCAGTCTGGAGAGGCCCTGAGTCACAGAAGCTTGGGCCTGTATATATGTTTGGGTGATTGCTATATTTGTTCTCCGCTCTGGTTGGGTAATTAGTTACAGAAGCCCTAACTTACTGAGCACTCGCTACATTGAATCTCTCTGTAGCAATCTCATGGGGTGGGTGGTGGTGTCTCTTTTGTTTATGAGGCTTAGGTTAGGTGACTTGTTCAGAGTTAGCAGGGTGACTCTTTTCTGAAGCACAGAGTGGGGTGCTGGAGGAAGAGGCAGCCAGCTGCAGAAGTGGGTACCCCCAAGCACCACTCATTCCGTGTTGTTTCTGCCTCCCACGGCGCTCTCCTGCCCCTGCGCAGTCGTGTCTGAGTACAGAGCATCCCTGCAGCGGCGGATGCACCCCAGCCAGGAAGAGGGGGCCTTCCAGAGCCCCCCACCGCCAGAAGCTGGGGCAAAGGGAGTCCTGCTGGACTGCACACCTGCACCCACGCCCACAGAGGTGAGCCCCCACCTCCCCAGGAAGCGCAGAGCCTCTGCGGGGGTCCCAGGGCCTCTCTGCTACCAGCTGTTCATATCCTGCAGCTCCTGGGCTGGCCTGAGCGTAGTTCCTGTTTCTTCCCAGGCCTCGCTCCTCTGATGCGCTTAATAGTAATAGCCGCTCTGTTCTTTATTGGGTGCTGATTCTGTTGGCCCACATACTTTATTGATAGATATTAGCCCCCTGAGGTGGAGGTCTGAGGATGAGCTCATTCTCATCTGCACAGGCACAGGGTCAGTGCCCAGGGGTGGGGGGCTGGGACTCAGACCAGGCCCCGTGGGCTAGCGTGCTCTCAGCCACTGTGGGCGCGTTCACGGGCTTGCTCCCACCTCCCCATCCCTGCTAGGTCAGACAGTGCCCTCTTTCTGTGCCTGCCTTCTTGCTTCTGCCAGTTCCTCTGGGGCAGAAGTTTTGGGAGACCTGGATGCTGGCTCAGGGGAGGCAGCCTCTGCCTCGGGGGGCAGGGTTGCCATCCGTTCCCTGTAATGGGGTCTCCTTTCCCAGGACCTCACGCCAGGCAGTGTGGAGGAGGCCGAGGAGGCGGAGCCTGACGAGGAGTTTAAAGATGCCATTGAGGTGGGTGGCCGTTACCCAGCACCCTCTCCCAACCAGGCCAGAAGATGGTGGTCCTGGAGCCGTGTGGCTTCTCACATCCTGAGTCTGGGTTTTGAAAATGCTGTTACATCCAGATGAGAAGCTGAAACTTGCTCTGAGCTAGAACTCACTAGATGGAAGGGGCCACGGAACTTCTACCCGCATGATCACCAGCTAGTTGTCTGTCCAGGGTGCCCAGGGCAGGGATGGCTCAGGAAGCCTCACGGAAATGCCCTGCTGGGGGAGGTGGGTCATTTACCACCTTGCCTGGGGACTGCAGGCTTGGCACCTTTGATGTGGGATAGGGCACTGCTGTGGGTCTCTTGACTGTTCCTGTGCAGAATGAGGTCTGAAAGGTGTCCCTTTGGGGGCAGAGAAAGGGGTTGCATGGCTAAGTGCTGGCTCAGAGAATTAAATGCTTTTGCTGCTGTTAAGTTAGTAGTTCAAACTAGTAGATTGCAGAAGTGTTTTATTTGGCTTATAAACCTTAAAAAATAATTTTTTTGAACCAACATTTAAAAATGGAGATTTCAATGAGAACTCTGGATTTTCAACTTTTCTGATCAGGATCTCTGGTAGCCATGAGTCTTCAGCAGTCAGTGTAGCTGACTGTCCCCTTTAGAAAAGTCACATAGTCCCCACTACTCCCTGTCTGTTACCGAATCCCAGTGGTGGTTGTCACTTACTGTCCCATTTGCTCTATTGTATTCTTGTAGTAGGGACTTGTTTCTCTTTATGTCTTTTTGTACAGTCGGATGTTGAGATATAAGAAGTGTGGTCCTGTGAGTTTTCGCCAGGCCTGTGGTTTATACCTAGTCCATTCACTCTGCGTCAGCCCCATCCATGTGGGCATTTATCTTGCCAACTGCTAAAGGAGTTCTCTGAGAGTTTAATGTATGATTGTAGACTCTGAACCTTGATAGTGATGGTGGTAGGCAGTAGACACAGCAGGGGCTTTCAAGCATTTTTGTTCATAACAGAAGAACACATGTACATTCTGGCCTAGTTCACATTTATGTCTGTCATACATGTAAAGCTTAGCTGAAACAGAAGTTTCCTGAAAAATACATTGTTGTTTTTTTGTTTTGTTTTTTTTTTAAAGATTTATTTATTGTTTTTGACAGAGAGAGAGACACAGAGACAGAGAGAAGGGGGAGGGCCCAGAACAGTCTCCATAGTTGCACATCATCGGTTTTTCCACATAGTTTCATTCCACAGGTGGGTGCGGGGCTGCACAGGGCAGGAGCTGAGCCAGGCAGGGTCTTGCCCCGGTGAGAACTGAACTGGGGCACTCCCCAGTTCAGCATATGGGTCCATACGGGCCGGGGTCGGGATTCAATTCTCGGTCCCCAGGGCTGCAAAGTGAGCGCCTAACCCACTGAGCCATCCTGGCTTCCCCGTGAAAAATACATTGTAAGGGATATTTTTTTTTTCTGTTCTCTTCTGTTAAAATAATGAACCACTTAATTCCACCCAGTTAGAAAAATAGTAGTACACAGCTTGTCCCAAGCTTATTTGATGTAGGGAGCCTTTTATGTGGGCCTTTGCTAATGTCATCCTTCGGGATGTGCTCAGACAGAACTCAGAGTAGCACTTCAGTGTGTTTGCTTTTGCTTGGGGGGTCCCCCTCCTAGCAGCTCCCTTCTTCTTGCTATCTCTCTCTGTTTTCTTTCCTTCTCCCCTGCACCTTGGGAGGCAGGAGACCCACTTGGTGGTGCTGGTGAGTAGGAGCCTTGGTGAGGTGGGCAGGGTCTGGGCTCGGGGAGGGTGGCCAAGCCAGCTGCCCAGGTGCTTCGGCACGCAAGCCGTGGGAGCCCTGCTGCGAGGTGGGCAGGACTGGAAGGAGCTGTTCCCACAGGAGGATGATGAGGGTGCCCCATGCCCAGCAGAGGATGAGCTGGCCCTGCAGGATAACGGGTTCCTGAGCAAGAATGAGGTGCTGCGCAGCAAGGTGTCGCGGCTCACAGAACGGCTCCGCAAGCGGTACCCCACCAACAACTTTGGTACGGCCAGGGGACAGGGATGGGACAGGGTTGGGGCAGGGCCAGAGTCTCGGAAATGTGGGTAACTGGTTTGTGCCAAGGACAAGGAGTACAGCTGTGTCCACGGGACCCTGGGAAATAAGCGAACGCACAGCAGGACTGTTGAGAGTGAGTGTGGGTTCCCTCTTGTCCCTCTGGCTGCACTGAGCATTTGCTCATGGGAAGATAAGGAGCTCAGTTCTGGAAATGCTGCCTCAGGACTGCAGAGAGGTGTGATCCTGAGACTGGCAGAACCTCAGAAGACAGGGTGGCATAATGGCTGAGAATAGTGTGGAGTCTGGCAGCCTGGTGCACCTCCCAGCTCCGCTGGGTGTCCTTTAGCAAATTATTTAACTTCTCTGTGCCTCAGTTTTCCCTTCTGTAAAAGGAGGAGAATAAGTTTTTGCATCATAGGGATGTATAGGCCTTAAGTGAGGTGATGTTTAGTAAGTGCTAGCACAGTGCAGGCTGGTTCATAGGAAGTGCTTAATAGGGGGCACTGTTACTGTGCGAGGCCCTGGTCCATCCTCCAGGTGCCTCAGAGTCTGTCTGGGTCTTTCCTTTCCAGGTGGAAATGAGTTGAAGCAAATAGTATCTTCCTCTGGGTACGATAGAGCCCTGAGGCCCCTTCTGCCCAGCCAAGTTTGGTGGCATCTTTATTTTACTTGGAGGTGAGGGAGGCTCAAGCAAGGCAGCCCTGGAGGGAGGTAGGCGTGACTTAGCACAGCATAGCATCCTGGCTCAGATCAGGAAGCGGGAACTGAGCCAGGTAGAGTTATGGCTGAAGCCTAGAGGGTCCTGAAGAAAGCCTTGTGCCTGGTGTCTGCTGGTAGGGAGGAGGGATGGCTGTGCTCTGTTTCCTGGCGGGACTGTGCCCTGGCAGAAACCTCGGGTTTATCTTGAGGAATTTGACCCAGGACGTCCAGGGGCCTGCTTGCCTGCCCCTGTAGCAACCAGGGCGTTTGTTTTCTCATCGTGAGAGGTCTTGGACATGCTGTTCCTTTCTCTGTGAATGCCCCCTGGTCATTCGAGATCCTTTTATTTATGCTCGCTGACTTCTGTGGAGCAGTCTGCTCAGTGCACTGTTTCATTTAGTCCTGATGGTAGATGTGACAGGAGCAGGCGGTTCTGATGGGCTTAGAAGCAGCCGCGTTCCAGAAGTCCTCAGTGACTCTACACAAGAATTAATACTCTTGCTGTGGCAATGATATATTTATATTTGTGGATTTTAAGTGAAGGCCCTTAGGTTTCCCATTTTACAGCTGAGGAACCGGAGGTGAAAAGAGTGCTTTGCCCAGGCAGTGGTCGCGCTGAGCCTCTCACATCCAGGTCCTTTGATTTGGCACCTGTGTTCTTTTTAACTCATCATCCTCTCTCTGCCCTGGTATCTGGTCTCCCGGTTTTATGTCTGTGTTGTTTCTGTATTTGGTTTTGGTTTAGATAATCCCTGCCAGGATGGGCGAAGGCCTTTCAGATTCCTGTGAGGATGGCAAGGGCAGAAAATGCTCCTTTTCCTAAGCCCCTCTCCGCTCCGCATCCTTCTGGTACATGTGCTGCTGAAGCAAGCCCTCCCCATCCTTCTAGCCCTCCCACCGTCCCTTCCCTGAGACGTTCCCAAGCTCTTTGCTATGAGGGCAGGTGTAGCAGCTGCGCTCCTGGGCCTGGCTTCCACGGCTAAGGTGAGGTGAGCGGCTCTGGGGGCCCTTCCCTTCCGGTGCCAGTGGATGAAGAGGGCCCACAGGAGGAATGACAGGCTGCTCAGAAGCTTCTCTGTGGCCTCCAAGTAGGAGAGTCCTGGTGGACAGGCCCGCCCAGTCCCGGAGGCTCATGTCTGTTGCCCTGGCCCCTTGCGGTCTTAGGCTCCTCCCTGCTCCTGCATCATCACACGGTGAGGCAGGACGTGCTGAGTACAGGGGCAGGAGGAGTTGGTAGATGTTGGAAGGGAACAGGGCTGCTCTCTTCCATACCCCTGGCTGGGCTGGTGTCAGCACCCAGAGTCCTCCCCAGCCCCAGGCCTGTGCCTGGGTACACATTAGTTTCACTAGACCAGGTGACTGCCTTGGGGTGCTCGGTTCTCGTGCTCCAGTCAGTCTTTGAGCAGCTCCTTTCCCCAGACCTGTGCCCCTGGCCCCTTGCTAGAAGCAGAAGGAGGCTCCCCTGCTCAGCTTCTTCGTGTGGGGACAGAGCCTTGGAGAAACCTGCATCCTGGTGGCACCACCAGCCTGCAGCACCCACTCTGCCCTCGCTCTGCTTTCCTGTGCTGGGGCCAACTGGCTGACAGCTGTGGCATTTACTGTGAGCACCTTGGCCTCAGGTTCTCCTGCTTCAATGACGGCCCCCCTTTCCTTGCACATAGGGTGTGTCCTTTAGCAAGAGCAGCAGGGGATTCTGACTGGACAGGAAGGGGCCACTTGTAGGTGCCAGGATAGCTTTGGGGTCTTTGTGCGAAGGTGAGGCCTGGTCTCAGGTGGCACAGCGGTGCTTCCCAGAACTGGCAGTTCCTAGGGCCTGATCACAGGAGGCCTTTGGGCCCTAAGTTCTGAAACCTCCTGCAGCACCTTATCCCCTCTCAAGCTTTTCTAGGACCCAAGTCGGCTTCCTTCTGGGCCCACAGGGCTCTCTGGTCCTGCTTTGGGACACCCTGCCTTTCCTCCCCGGGCTCGGCTCCTCTACCTGCTTGACGATTACTGTACGGACTCGTGGGCATGGCCCTTGGGGCCTCTTGGTTCTCATCAGGGTTGCTTTTGCTTCTGGAGCTTGTGGAAGTCTTGGTGCCCAGTGTGGCCTTTCATCTCCTCCTCAGATCTGTTTGCCTCCATCCCTTTGATTCTGTTCATTCACCTGCATGTACCCCCTTCTTCAGACTGTCCTGTTGTAGCCTATCTCATCACATTCCTGGAGCGTGGGCGGGAGTTGAGCACAGCTTCTGTGAGCCCGTCTGCCTTGGAACGGCCTCTAAAAGAATGATTTTGCCTCTCCTGCCCCATCCTTCATCTCTTATACTCTCTTTACCTCCTCTTAGCTGTTTTCTGAGCTGCCGCAGACTCCTCGGTCACTGTCTGAAGCTTTGTCCTCTTGTCTCTGAATCTTTGGGCAGGATCTCTCTCAGCTCCAGCCCACCCCTCTGCCCACCACTCTCAGCACCGGCTTCTCTTGCCCTGGAAGGTGCCTGGTACTGAGCTTCTCTCCTGCGCTCTTCAGATGACAGAAAGCAGTCTGGGGTTTTAGGAGGCACTTCTCTTACCTGTGGGTGGAATATTAGTAAAAGACACACTATAGTGGGGCACATCAGGCAGGTTTCAGTGGAGGTCATCAGAGCTGCCTCCTCTGAGGGATGCCTGTCATCCGGTCCCTGCCAGCCTGGCTGGTTTCCAGCTGTCGATTCTGCTGGGCACTCCTCTGTTTTAGCTGGAACTCTAGGTGGGGGAGCCCCAGGAAGGCACAGGGACCTGTGTGTCGTCTGGAGATGTCGGTCCCCTTCTTCTGTCTGGATCTGGACGTGCTCTTGAGTGTCCCCAATTAGAAGACCCAGGAGCAGGTGAGAGTTTAGAGGCCCAGGCTGGGTTGAGGCTGAGCTGCTGCCTCTGTTTCTCAGGGAGCTGTACGGGCTGCTCGGCCACCTTCTCAGTGCTGAAGAAGAGGGTAAGTTTCCTGGCGGGTGTCCCGTTGGCGCTCAGTCCTGCCCCGCTTGGGCACCTCCCAGTCCCACAGTAGTCCCAGGTTCCTGGGGTGGGGTCAGCTGGTGGAGAGCAGCAGGTGCTGGGGATGCCTCTGACACTGACCTTGGCTCTTGTCTGCAGCGAAGCTGTAGTAACTGTGGAAACAGCTTCTGCTCCCGGTGCTGCTCCTTCAAGGTACCCAGGTCCTCCATGGGCGCCACAGGTGAGTGATGCAGGCAGGCGGGGCCAGGGTGGTGCCCACCTGCCACAAGTGAGCGGTGCAGGCAGGCGGGGCCGGGGTGGTGCCCACCTGCCACAGGTGAGCGGTGCAGGCAGGCGGGGCCGGGGTGGTGCCCACCTGCCACAGGTGAAGGCAGGCGGGCTCGGCTGGTGCCCACCTCCTCTGAGGGAGGGGTCACCAAGACCCTAGTCTGGCCTGAAGTAACTCTTCTCTATCACCCTTTAGTAAACAAACAAAACCTGAAATATTTGATGCACAAAATATACATATGTTATGCACCTGAATTATGAAGCATAACATGAATGCCTGTGACTGCTTTACTGAAGCTAAAAACCAGAGCAGCACTGGCCTCACCTGCCAGGCTCCGGGCGCCACGCCTCGCTCTCTGGGGGAGACCCCCGTCCTGAATGGCATTCTCGTTACCTTGGTAATAATGCCCTTTAATAAAAGGGATGTCTTTTCCTTTTAGAAAAGCTGTACATACTCATTGTAAACAAAACAAAGCAAAAAATACAGATAAGTTAACGTTAGAACGCACACAGGCTAAAGCACATGCATGTTTTAAAAAGGGAATGTGTGTTCTGTGGTGCCTTGTAAGATGTTACAGTGAGAAATCAGGGTTTTTCTTTTGTTTTTCCTTCTGGTCATGGAAGTGGCATATGCTTATACTAGGAGATTTGAAAATTACTATACAGAAGAGGAAGGAAGAGAAAAAATCATCCTGTAATCTCGCCACCCAGAGATAACCCCTGTTATAACATTTTGGGAGTTTTTCCTCTGGTACTTCATTTAAGACACGTTTAGAAGGGTGTTCTATTGGTGGCAGAGTCACTTTTAAGGCCTTGAACTCCTGGGAGAGGCCTGCTGTTGACATCGCCTCAGAGCCCCTGAGGGCGGGCCAGGGAGCTGCCCACATGGCTCTGGGCTGGCAGTGGGTGGGCTGTCAGGCCTCAGGGGCTGGGGAGGTGGTGCTAGTCAGGGCCATGAGCCCAAGGGCTCCAGGAAGCAACTCACCAAGTTCTTCTCCTTTTCAGCCCCGGAAGCCCAGAGAGAGACGGTGTTTGTGTGTGCCTCGTGTAACCAGACTCTGAGCAAGTGAGAAGAGGGCACAGGGTCCAAGCGGGCGCTGGTCCCCAGCCGGCGGGAGACCCCACTCCCCACCCCTCGCCCCATAGGGTGTGTGCCAGGCAGAAGTGACCTGTACACTAGATAGGCTTCCCTTTCCTGCCCTCGCTTTCTCCAGCTGGGTTCTGGAGCTGTTCCCTACTCCTGCCGTGGCTAGTAGTGGCTGCTCTCACACCTCAGAGGGAGGAGGAGCCCCCGGCAGGTTTGCCTGGCTCTGCCCTGGGCTGTTAGTAGACTCGGGGCTGGGCAAGGAATGGCCACTAGAGGGCAGCAGAGAGCCATGCCTGGTCAAGATTGGGTTCTGTGGATCAGGGCGCTTCTCCACGGTTGGGAATTCTCAGAGACTGGAGATCAGAAATGGGGAAAAGAGACTGTCCCCCCTGAGGGGGCACTAGGCCAAGCCCTTGGCCTCTGAGAGTCCGTAGAAGGGCTTGGCAGTGCTGTGCCCCAACTCTGCTCTCTGAACGTCCTTCCAGGCACCAGGACCTCGTCATTTCCCTACCAGAGAGGGTATGGCCAGGGCCAGCAAGACCAAAAGTGCTTCTAGAAACAGGGTTGAAGTTCTTACGTTCCCCGCTAGGAGGCTGTGTCTAGTGGGGCCTGACAGGCCTTAGAATTAACCAGACTGAAACGTGGGGCATCCTAGCAGCTCAGAGATCCTCAGCCCCACCTTGTAGGCACCTTGACTTGCAGAGTCTCAGCCTACATGTTGCCCTGGTGTCCTCAGGCCCGCTGGGTAGATGCTAGGCACTCCGAGCACGTCTCTTCCCCTACTCAGAGCCTCGGGCACCCCTCCTCTGGCTCAGAGCCGCATTTCCTTCCCCAGCCCCTTGTCCCATGGAGTGTGAGACCAGAGTAGAGGTCCCGAAGCCCTTGACCCTTGGGGGCCTGGGAAGTGTAGGGCCTCGCTGGGCTGGGTCCTAAGCTCCAGGAATGTTCCCCAGCAGGGCGGTCTCAGTTATGGGGCAAGGCCACTTGGGGTCCCCATCCTCTTGCCAATAATTTCATAGTCACTGTGGACCCTTAGGGGCTCTGTCTCTAAGCCATGAGCGGGCTCAGGCACCCCTCCTTCCCCTGGAGCTGTCCTGCCTTTTGGAGTATTTATTTATTTATTGCATGGTTCCTGGGAATGCGTGGCACAGGAGATGGGCTGAGGAGGGTGGGCGCTTCTCTGGAGTCAGCAACCAGAGCAGGCAGGTTGGGGAGATAAGGACCATTCTAGACTGGCTTTCTTGCAAGGCCAACCAGTCTAGCTGGGGCCGGCTCCAGGCCAGCGAGGTGCAAGTCCCTGGGGAGCCAGGCAGGCCTTGGTGCATCCCCTTCCATGGGCTCCTTTCTCATGTTCGGAGATGATAAGTACCCTGTGCTTCATTTACACTGGAGAGGAACCAAAAGGACTTCTGTACAGATGGAGAATTGTCAATAAAAAGGCCTCAAGCTTCTTATGTTTTCATCCTGGTCCTTGCGCTCACGCTCTCCCTGAAGCTGGCTGGCCGGGATTGTGCCTGTGGGGGGCATGGAGGCTGAGGCCTGGGTGTGAGCTGGGGCAGGGGAGGAAAGCTGTGCCTGGCACAGGACGGGCTCAGCCCATGTTTGTCGGATTAGCTTGAGGCTCCGTCTTGTGACCACGTTTTGGGGGCTGGAGGTTGGTTAGGACCAGAACTTGGTAAATGCTAAGCAATGCAGGCTTTAGAATGGAAAGATTTTAGCTAATCCTTCTGAGAAAGCAAAAACAGCCGCCCTCAGGGAGGCTGAGAACCAGCTGGAAGGAGGATTGGCTGTGAGATGGTATTGAAGTTCTCTGAGGTGGGGGTGGGGATGTGGGGTGTTTTCTGCGTGCCAGGCACTGTGGGAGGTGCTTTCCACACATTGTTTCTTTTCATCTTTACAATGGTACCGTGAGGCAGGTGCTGTTCTCCCCATTTTACCGGTCAGGGAATTGAGGTCCAGGGAAGTTAAGTGGTGGCTGTGGAAGGCTCAGCATGGCACGTTGCAGACCAGGGCTGGATGTGATCTGTTATGTTCTAGAGCTGGTAGGCCTGGGGAGGGAAGAGGGGAGGGTGTGACCCTGCCTGGGGTTTGAGGTTCGGTGGCAGCTCCGTGCATGTGCAACTGAGAGTGAGGTGCCTGGGTGTCCTTGTAGCACGTAGCAGCCTTGGCCTGGTCTACACGTGGGTGGGGTTCTGCAAAGCCCAGAAACTTGCTCTAGTGTGGGGGAGCCCCAGCAGCTCTAGAGGGGCCCTGAGAGGCAAGGAAGCAGCCTGGACCTTGTCCTGGCAGTTTCTACAGACAGGCATGGTCACTTAAAAAAGTATTGTAGGGGAAGCCGGGATGGCTCAGTGGATTAAGCGCTCACTTTGCAGCCCCGGGGACCGGGGATCAAATCCCTGCCCCGGCCCCTTGCGGAACCATATGCTGAACTGGGAGCTCCCCAGTTCAGTTCTCTCTCTGTCTCTGTATCTCTCTCTCTCTCTCTCTGTCAAAAAAAAAAAAATTAAAAAAAAAAAAAATATATATATATATTAAAAATAAAAATAAATAAAAAGTATTGTAGTGAAGCAGCCTCAGCAGCCTGGTGGTTTGGAGGCATGCTGAAGATGGAGCAATGGGGAACAGGGCCTTAGAGCAGAAGCGGACAGTGGTGACAGCACAGGCCTAGGGCTGAGGCAGCTGAGGCTGCGCCATGCTTCTTGTGCAGGGCGTGTGTCACATCCGGTGCAGTCTCACTGCAGAAGTGACAGTATCCATTTGAGGATGCACATTCCCCGTGGCATTAAGTGGAACAGTAGACTTGGAGCCTGCATTAGCCAGGGAGCTTCCTGCAGCGTTAGAGGCAGGCACTTGCTGTGGGCCAGCTCCACGCGTGGCCCTGTTCTGCTGCCGGCTGCAGCCTTGCCATGTGAGTTGCCACAGGGGCGTTGTTTCCAGGCCTTCCTGTGCTGCTTCCCTCATCTGTGAGAGGGACGTGGTAGTGACATCGGCCTCGCAAGGCTGCTAGGAGCATCAAATGAGATAGGCCATGTGAGGTTGGAGCGCAGTGCCTGGCACACAGTAAGTGCTCCATAGATGCTGGCTTATTCCCATCCTGGTAATCTTCAGGGAAAGAACAAACAACTCTGCTCTGGGTGGCTTAGCACAGCGATTTTTTTCCTTTACACCAGAGAATAATCTTAGATTGTTATTCAGGAAGGAATCTCAGAAAGAGGTCAAAGTATAGTTAGAATAAGCAGAGTCAATATCACTTTATCTTGAGAAAATGAAACAATGCTTAATGCTGGTGAAATGCAGACTCGAGCACAAATAGTTCACGGGGCATGGGATACAGGGGCGTGCGAAACATGGTTCCCATCATCTGGGGTCAGGAGCCCCACAGAAGGGAAGCTGGTGGGGCCGCCTCCTTGTCTCCTTGAGGTGCGTGTGCGGGGCCTCAGTGACAGCAGGCTGGATGGACAACTTTAAACAGCAGTTACCACGAGGAGAATGGGACCACGGCAGGACTTACAGGATTGGATGGCACCTTATGCCTGGCTGGCTGGAGTCAACGGCGGAGCGGACTGAACGTGGGACGGCCCAGAAGGCAGACTGTCCAGTGCGTCGGAATCCTGTCTAGGAGATTCCTTCTAGTTCTCAAGCACCAGGAGGAGGGGACCATGGCCAGGTTCAGCACAGCCCTGGTGCCTGCCGGGGCCGACCTGGGACACGCTGCCAGCTCCCACAACCTGGCTTGGGTTGAGGGTTCTGTCTGTATTTTTGTGGTTTGGTCGTGGTGTGGGGAGCAGCCTCCAGTGGCCCTGGCTGACCCTGAACTTGCTGTACTTTCTAGGATCTTTGTGGTCCTTGATCACCTCAGAGCTGAAGCCAAACAAAGCTCCATCTTTATCCCCTTGTCTCCGTGGAACCTTCGAGGCGTCCCTTTTGAGGGCCCTGCCTCCAGTATGTTGTGCAGCTGGTGGTGCTAAGATGGTAATACCTGTTGATCTAGCACTTGTACCACGCAACATGTGGAACCCATTACTTCATTTAAATCTCATGACTGTCCCTAAAGTGAGGTTCTGTTAACTTCATTTAACCAGTGGGTCAGTGGAGGCCTGGGGAGGTGAAGTAATCTGCCCCACATCACAGCTTGTAAGCTGTGGGGCTGGGATGTGAACTGTGTCACAGGTACCTACAGAGAAGCTGGGCGAACATGGTAGTCCTGACTGTCACCCTCCCCTCTGTTCTGCTTGACCCCCCGCCCCCCAGCTCCAGGAGCTTCTGAGCCATGGAGCTAAGAGGGGGGCCTGTCCCCCAGCCCTAACAGTAGGCTCAGCCTTCAGGGGAACAGAGGCAGCCTTGTAGCAGGAGCTCCCCCAACTCCAGCTCCCAGCAGCCCCCACCCCCCTTCCTTGGCTGGGTCTGTTTCAACACCCAGAGCAGCACATTCCATTCTCTGGCCCAGCTGGGGGCTGGGGACTCCGGGCTCCCCTGGCTGTCTGCTCTCTTCACAGACCCAGCAGAGCCTCTGTCTGGGCTGGGACACTGGGTCCCAGCCACACACATTCCAGCTGCAACCACCCCCCACGTTGGATTTCCCAAGGAGTGAACTTTAGCCAGGATTGCAGCCGATTGAACAGTTGTGGGATGTGAGCTCTCTTTGTGGGACCCAAGAGGCTGAATGCTGATGGGGCTGGGGGTGGGTTGGGGGTCGGGTGGACTGCTCTGGAAGGTATGAGAAGCCACAGTTTGAGGCCGGCTCCTCTGCTGCTGTCAGGGCCCTCACAGTGGGATCAGAGCAGGGCTCCCAGAAATCTTCCTATGAGGCAGGATGGCAGAAGCCTGGCTACCTGTCTCCCCCTGGCCTGCCCTTGGCTGCTTCCTTCGTAGGCAGTAGTGCAGTGGTTAAGAGCATGTACGAGCTGTGTGACCTTCAACAAGCTTCTCAACCTCTCTGAGCCTCAACCTCATCATTAAAATGGGGATAATACTAGTAACGACCTCAAAGAGCTGTTGAGAGGCTTAAATCAGAATGTTAAAGTGCTATGAGTCACTACAGCATGGGCTTGCTTGGTACTTATTGATTGATCACTGGCATTATATATCTTCTCCCTATACTGGCTTACACATCACCGGGGGATGTGTGTTTTGAAGCAAAACCTCAACTGTAGGTTCCATTTCCCTTCTGAAAGTGACAATCCTGGCTTTTAAATAAGATGTTCCCTCATTTTCCCACCTTCCTGTCAGTAGCGGTTTCTTATGTGATTAACAAGTCAATTAGGATTTTATTGAGCACCTATTATGTGTGGGCACTGTGCTCCATCAGGCCTTTGGTTAATAAAAATACTATGGGGAAGCCGGGGTGGCTCAGTGGGTTGAGCGCTCACTTTGCAGCGCCGGGGACCGAGGATCAAATCCCGGCCCCGGCCCGTGCGGAACCATATGCTGAACTGGGAGCTCCCCCAGTTCAGTTCTCTCTCTGTCTCTGCCTCTGTATCTCTCTCTCTCTCTCTGTCAAAAATAACTAAATAAAAATACATTAAAAAAAATACTAATTACTGGGGAAGCTGGGATGGCTCAGAGGGTTAAGCACTCGCTTTGTAGCCCCGGGGACTGAGGATCGAATCCCAGCCCGTGCGGACCCATATGCTGAACTGGGTGTGCTTCCCACGTGGGAGGCCTTCAGTTTGGTTCTTGCCCTCTGGTTTGGCCCCTGGCTGGAGGGGGCATGGCTCTCATGTGGGAGGCCCCCAGCCCAGTTCCCACCCTTCGCAGCCCCCACCCACCTGTGTGGATTGAAACCATGTTGAAAAACTGATGATGTATAACTATGGGGACTGCTCTGGGCCCTCCCCCTTCTCTCTGTCTCTGTCAAAAACAAATAAAATCTTCAACAACAACAACAAAATACTAATTAGTATTGAATGCACATCTTCTAAATGCTGGGCCTTGTTTCCGGGTACTTTTCATACGTTTTCCCACTTAACGCTGTAGGAAGTAAACATTATTACTCCATGGTGCAGCTGGTCCATGTTCCCAATGTCACACAGTCACTAAGTCACAGGATGGGGACGTGAACGGGGCTTTACTGCCTCCTCTCTGGATCCTGCGTGTCAGGCAGCCGACCCCAAGTCCCTCGGCTCTTTATCAGAGCTGATTTGGGGCCCGGCTGAAGCACTCAACTTGCTCTGCTCCCCTGCAACCAGGAGCGTCCACGTGACTTAGTTTTGGCTGGTGAGCGCCCAGTGGAAATCTACCAGGTGGGACTTGCTGAGAAATAACTTTTCCTGATCAAAAGGGCCAGAGGCCGCTGACGCCGGCTTTTGCTGTCCACCCTTCCCCGCCGTGCTGCCAGGAGTGTGGCTGAGAGGTTGGGAGGAGGAGGCACCACTTTGGAGCCACCAGCACAGAGGCCACCCCCCCTGGCAGAGCAGGGAGATGGGGGGCCTTGGACTCCCCTCTGCCCCCTCCAGGCTTCTTGAGCAGCAAAGCCCCGCTGTTGCGTGGGGTTCCTGCCCCCCATGTGGTCAGATGCAGTCGTTCACTGACACACAGCCCAGATGCTGGCGGGGCAGCACCAGCGGCCGATCCAGACCAGCCCGGAGGGAGTGTTTTGGGACTGAAGGCAGTGATGGTGCTCAGCCTCCCTGGTCTTTGGGAGGGTTGGTCTCAGGGGAGAGACTGCTGGGGTCTGACAGACGTGGGGACAGAGCCCAGGGACAGAGCAGGGCCTGCGCCCTTTGTGGGGGGTGGGTGAGCGCTGCTTTCCTGGCTGGGCCCAGGCCCCACCCGCTCCCGCTCACTGGCTGCCAGCACCTGACAGAGGTCAGCATTGTGCTCCAACCCGAAGAGGCCCAGGCCTGTGTTCAGTGGAAAAATAATCCCTGGTCTTGGTTGACCATAGAAGTGTCCGTAAATATTTGGTCGGGGGAGGAGGCTGGGAGACAAGGGGCGGATTCAGGGAGCCAGGTGGCTGGGCGGGCTTCGGGTGAGGGTGGGTGGCGGTGGCTTCCTCAGAGGTGAGGAGAAACAAGTGGCCTCTGCTGCTGCTGACCTGTGGTGAGGCCACCTGACGGCCCCGGGAGGTGATTTATGGGCAGGCTGTCAGACCACCTGTTAGCTGTCTTCCCTGAGACAGCCGGAGGCCAAGGTTTTTGTGACCTCGGGAGAACGCGGCTCCGGTGCCGTGGAGCAGCGGGGCTGGACCGGACTTGGCATCCCAGCCGGCCTGTCACTGGTGAGGGAAGCATGCCCGTCCCTCAGTAGCTGCTGATGGACCCCCCACCCGCCCCGGGACCCTTTCTGGGCACCACCCCTTCCAAACGTGGGACATCTGAGTGGCAGCCGCCTGGGGTCTCCACGTGCCCGTCCCTGACCCCTCCAGCTCTAGGGAGCAGCCTTCTTCTCAGGGCAGCCCCTCCTCAGGCTACAGCGGGCGCGCTCCCTGCATGCCGGACCAACACCCGCCCGCCTGAGGTAACTGCAGCCCTTTCAGCGCCTCACCGTCCTGCCCTCGGCTGTGGGCTCATGGAGAGATGGAGGCTCTCGAGCCGGGCTACACACCACCCCGGGAGCATCTAGAAAAGCTGGTTTCTGAACGCCCTCCAGATGGCTTTCGAGGGGGTCCAGTGCTTTGTAGCCGCTCCTTAGGTGATGGGAAGGTTTCTGGTTAAAAGGCGGGTCTGGGTGGGGCCGGCGCCTCTGCGTCATGCTGGGGACCTGGTCCAGGACCCCACTGAGAACAGTCACCTGCTCAGGCCAGGACCAGCGCAGGGGCGTCTGCGTGCGGAAGGGGCCGCAGTGACACGCTTAGGCCTCTGGCTCCTCGGCGGGGTCCCGCGGCCCAGTCCTCGTGGGTTCCTCGGAGCAGGCATTGCCCTCGTCGGGGGGACGCTGCAGGACGTGGGAACCTTCTGACTGGGAGAGGGCTGGGGCCCTGGTATTCCTGTCCCTGCTCAGGGACAAAAGACGGTCCTCTCCATCCCTCATTGGTGGTGGGGGTGACGGGGCCCTTGCTGTGTGCTCCTGGGGGACCCCACACGTCCGGGCATTGCTGT
Organism: Craseonycteris thonglongyai; assembly: GCA_004027555.1. Classification (NCBI taxonomy): domain Eukaryota; kingdom Metazoa; phylum Chordata; class Mammalia; order Chiroptera; family Craseonycteridae; genus Craseonycteris; species Craseonycteris thonglongyai. The sequence goes on along the minus strand of PVKE010000268.1, from coordinate 143,311 downwards.
TCTTAGGCATTCTGAGTATGTCTGTGTGGACAGGCTGTGGGTTACACTGGGGCCTCTTTCTAGAAGTCCCTTCTTGACGACCCTCTTCCCCTCCCCACCTCTGGGAACCGGCTGACAAATCACCTGGTCAAAACCAAAGGTTGTTTTCGTTGATTTAATTAAAAACTTAAAAAATTGAAAACCAACCCCTACCTGCATCAGTCTAGTACCTATGGACTCGCAGCAGTAGCAATAATTTACTCGTCATCAGGGTAAAAAGACACGTGGGGTGAGGAATGAACCCCGAGAAGCGAGCGCATGGGAGGGGTCTGGTCCAGATGGGGACAGTGGGGAGGTGCGGCTGGAGGGCACTGTGGCCCAAAAGCTTATACTTTGGGGGCTATGAGAGGCCACAGGAAGGGGTGGGGTGTAGAACTGTCCCCCAGGTAGCTCAGCCTAATATCAAGACCCCCCTCCCCGAGGCGAGGCCCTCCCACCAGCAGAGGGGAGCTGACCCTGTGGTCCGCTCTGGAAACTACCAGGGCTCCTCAGCCCTCCACCCTTCCCTTGCCCTCTCCTGCCTCTTTCTGAGACCCTGGGGGTTTCCCCCCAAATGAGAAAGCGCTGCTTCCAAGAGGGGAAGCCCCCAGGCACCCCAGAACCCCTCAGTCAAGGACAGCCCAGGCTCCATGCTCGTCCCCGAGGGCCTGTGCTGGTAACCACCTTCCCACAGGGGCCAGGTCAGCCTGGGACTAGAGGGGCAGCCGGGGGCAGGACGTGACAGTGGCCCCAGGTGTGGGGTCAGAGGGCGGGCAAGGCACAGCTGGCTGGTGGGGCACGAAGGGGCGGGCGCCCTTCAGTGGGGCTCGGCTGCCCCGTAGAAGAAGGGGTAGTAGAGGGAGCAGGGGTAGGAAAACATGAATTTGACGGCGAACTTCATCTCCTTATTCTTCTTGTCCCAGCGGTAGACGGCCATGAGCAGCAGCTGCCCGTCCACTTTGCGGCCCAGGACCAGGAAGCTACCAGCCAGGCTGTCCAGCTGCGGGCAGGGGCAGCCGGCGCCGTTCTTCATGCGCAGCACCAGCCTCTTGCTGTCCCGCCGCTTCAGGGGCCCCGGCTTGAGCAGCTTCCTCTTCTTCTGGGCTCCAATCAGCGTGCGGTCCCCGTTCTCCACCTTGAGCTCCTTGATGCGCATTTTGACCACTGTGTGGGTGGGGGCGGCCAGAGGGCAGTGTGAGGATGCTCAGCAGGCAGGCGGCCCCTGCTGGTGCTGGTGCCTGAGGCTTGGGGGTGGGGGGTGGAGCTTATACGAGTACATTTTAATATTTATGAAGCTCCTGCCGTGTGCTGGAGTTTCCCGGACATTATCCCGTTTCATCCTGGAGGTGGTGGGGGGTGTGGGGAAGTGACCTGCTCACAGTCTACAGCCTGGGCCCAATGGAGGTCTGGCCGACTCCAGAGCCCACACGTGGGATGTGGAGTTCAAAGAGGGAAATATTAGGGGTGGGGTGAGCGGCTGGAGGCAGGGTTTGGTGGAGGGGGGTCCTTGTGATGAAGGGAAGCTGGACTTCATGATCCTGGGGATGCTGTGGTAGGATTTCTGGCTGAGTGTGCGTGTGCACCCACGTGCACATGCATGCATGGTGTGAGTGTGGGGAGCAGTGGCAGGCTGGTGTTTGACAGCTGGCTCCGGGGAGGGGCCTGCTCTGGAGCCGGTGCTGGTTTCCACGGGTAGCTACCCCCACCGTGACCCACCGCATCACGGAGCACAGGGCGAATGCACCACTGTGATGGCTGAGACTGTGCTCTGGGGGTGGAGCGTGTGTGTGGTGCGCTGTGGTTTGTGTATGAGAACAGGTTGGTGGTGTGTGTGGGAGTGTGAATGTGAGTGTGTCTGGGGCTGTGGGAGGCTGTGGTTGAAGACTGAGCGTGGTCAGAGAGTGACCGTCCAGGGCACTCCAGGGTGACCACAGAGAGCCTATCTAGTTGGGGATAGGGAGTCCTGAGTTTGGGGGGCATCACTCGGGCTAGTCTCCCCCTTCTTCAGGCCTCTGGGTCCCCATCTCTGTGAATAGCTAGGGAGAAGCCAGAGAATAGCTTTGTCCCCCAGGGAAGGAAAGTGTTATAAAATCTCTTCCCAGGGATGCTGGGATGGCTCAGTGAGTTGAGCACTCCTCTTGTAGCTCCAGGGGCCAGATGATCAAAACCCAGCCCTGGCCCATGTGGACCCACATGCTGAACTGGGGTGTGTCCCCCAGTTCAGTTCTCACCAGAGCGAGCTTCCCATGTGGGAGGCCCCTGGCCCGGTTTCTGTCCTGCATTGCCCCGCACCTACCTGAGGAACAAAACTATATGGAAAACTAATGTACAACTACGGGGACTGCTCTGGGCTCTCCCCCTTCTCTCTGTCTCTCCTGGGAGTGGGAGGGAACAATTAACAACAAATAAATAAACAGACCAATCTCTCCCCTTCTTTCTTGTCCTCCCCCTATCTCCTCCCATTTTCTCTCAGACACATACACCTTGCAATCGTGGGGTCTCTTTCCACACAGACCAACGACATGAAAGACCTGCTGAAGTAAGGACTTCAGTGGCCTCTGTATAGACAGGAGGCCAAGACCCAGAACAGGAGCGGAACTGGCAGACAGTCCCTGCTGGGCTGTGTGGGCCCTGCAGGAGCCAGCGCCCCCTGAGGCTTGGCTCAGCTGCCCCAGGGTGGGGAGGCTCCAGGCTGAGGCAGTGGGGCCAGTGACCACAGCTCCCCTGGCCAGAGTGCATCGGGCACCCCGCAGAGGTGCCCAGGGACAAGGCGGCTGTACTCCGCCTCGCAGCCCCATCAGTTTTGGGGCTCAGGTAGCTACCCGCCCAAAAGAACTGAACCCTGGAGGCCGCTCTGTGGGTAGTGCCAAGGGAGGGCTTCAGGGGCCCTGGCTAGGATGGTTCCTGAGCCTGTAGACCATGGCCTTGAGGGGCTTCTGAAGCCCCCGCGATGACGTGAGAAAAGAGGTGCACTTCTTTGGGGAGAGGTTCATGGTCATCATCAGATCCTAAAAGGGGCCCAGGGGGCAGACACGGTCAGGGTATACAGTGGTGGGTGTGGCAGGTGTATACATGTGTGTGTGTGTGTGTGTGTGTGGAGGAGGTTCTGGGTGGCATCGGGTGGTGGCCGCATGGGCGTGTGTGTGTGTGTGTGTGTGTGTGTGTGTGGAGGAGGTTCTGGGTGGCATCGGGTGGTGGCCGCGTGGGCGAGTGTGTGTGTGTGTGTGAGGAGGAGGTTCTGGGTGGCATCGGGTGGTGGCTGCGTGGGCGTGTGTGTGTGTGTGAGGAGGAGGTTCTGGGTGGCATCGGGTGGTGGCTGCGTGGGCTGTCCACTCACCGAAGTCACTGGAGCACATCTGTTCCATGAGGCCGTCAGCGCTGTGCTCCATCTCGCACTGGGCGCAGATCCTGGTCACTGAAGAGAGAAGCATGGGAAGCTGGGGAGGGGACCAGAGTCCCAGGAGTCACTTGGGGTGCCACCGATGGGCTGCCACCGATGGGCTGCCACACCCTGCCCAGCCTCCACTTCCCCGTCAGGAAGTAGCAGGATGGGAGTGACATCAGCTGCTCACCACATGAGGATGAAAAGACAAGGTGGAGTCGGGTGGGCAGCTGCAGCCATGCCGAGCACTGTCTTCTAAGTTTGGTCTCATTTAACCCTCAGCCTGTGAGGGAGGCACCATTATTCTTATTTTAAATAACGGCTACCTAAGTCTGCAGAGCTAGTGAGAACTGAGCTTAGACGCAGGCTTTGTGACTCCCAAGCTGGTGCTGGGGTGGGGTATTTGCGGGGTCTTTCTATGAACACAGGGTTCAGGAAGGTGGATAAGCAAGTGATGCGGGCAGGGCAGGATGGTGGTAGAGGAGCACCCCCTACACCTAAAGTGGGCAATGTAGTTGGCCCTGCCGGGACTTCCAGTTTTTCGAAGGAAGCCCAAACTCTTCATTTTTATATGAAATAGTCTGAGTTTTGTCTGCAGGCTGCTTCTGCTGCTGGTCCTGAGGCCAGCACACAGCACCTGACCTCTGCTGGCCTGCGTCTGTCTCCAGGTGGGCACCCCAACACAGGGCAGAGGGGGCCTCAAAGACGGTGGGGTTCCGAGCCTGGGGGTCTCCTTGCCTTCCGGACCGTTGATGGTTGGGTTCTAAGAAAGTGAGAAAAGGACCCAGCGGGCCTCCCTGCTGGGGATTGGCCAGCCTTGCTCCCAGCCCCATTTCCATCCCAAGGATGGGGGGCGGCGGTCCCATTTCTCAATACTCCTGTCACAGGACCCCCACCCCATGGAGACCCAGGGCATGGCTTGTAGGACTGGGGGCTGCGTGGGTGGGTGGGTGGGGCCTGCTGGTGTCCAGGTGCTTGGGGGGGGGGGAGGGCAGGTCAGACAGGACGAAAAGGAGAGCCTGCTGCCCTTTGCGGAAGTCTCAGCATCGGGGCTCCTCAGACTCTCGCATTAAGGGACTTGGCACAGCTTTCCTGCTCAGTGCCACCCCCCGCCTCCTGCGTGGTGCCCGGCCCTGGTTACTCTGCTTAGAAGGAGCTAGGCAGCAATGGGGGGTGTGCACAGTGAAGGGAAGACTGAGACCAGGGAGGAATTAGGGGCAATAGGACTTGGGGGTGGGTGGGTGGGTGGCAGGTGGCACTGAAGATGCCATAGGTTTCAACAGCCTGGGTTCACTTCCTGTTTTACAGATGGGGAAACTGAGGCTTACAGTTAAGAAACTCGCCTAAGGGGCAGGGCCTGGCAATCTTTTGTCCTTTCTCACTGAGCTTTGGCTGAAGGTCTCCCAGCCTGGGCGGCTGAGTAAGGGAGTGGGCGAATGTAGGGTTCTCCGGCACAGGAAATGGGGCGATGGAAATCATAGCCCACCAGTGCACTTAGCCGCCAGCCCTTCGCTGGATCCCTCCCGTCACCCCCCTTCCCTCCCCAGGTCCCAGCACAGGGGTGGGGAAGCTTGAGGGGCAAGAAGGCATTGATCTGGATGCCCCTGGATGAGGGGGCAGCATTGGGGTCACCCCAGGGAGCCCAGCGGCTTGGGAAGGTGGGTGCGGTGAGGGAAGCCCGGAGGGTTTTCGGGAATGGAGTCGGAATGGGAGGAACCAGGGGGTATGTCCAGAGCAGCCGGGAGGCAGCACCCCGGCCGTCCACGGGGGGCGGGAGGCCTGTGGGACACCAGGCCCGGGCGCTCAGGGGTGAGTGGAGAGGCGGGGCGTGTGTGGCCAGGGCGCGACACTTCTGCGGGGCCAGGGCCACCGGAGCGCGCGGGGGCGGCGCTACCTGGAGCCGCGGTGGCGGGCAGGTGCCCGAACTGCACGGCGATGCAGAGGTCGTTGTCCAGGGGGAACTTCTGGCAGTGCAGCATCTCGGGCCAGGGGAAGCCGTAGGCCTCCATGAGCGGCGCGCAGCCGGCGCGCACGGCCTCGCACAGCGAGCGGCACGGGTAGATGGGCTGGTCGAGGCAGACGGGCGCGAAGAGCGAGCAGAGGAAGACCTGAGTGTCCGAGTGGCAGCGCTTGGCCAGCAGCGGCAGCCAGCTGCTCGCCTGCTGCTTCACCTCGGCCAGGCTCTCGTGCTCCAGGAGGTTGGGCAGCCGCATGCGCTTGTAGCCCACCGTGTGGCAGAGCGGCAGGTCCGCAGGGATGTCGAGGCACTGCGGCGGCTTGGAGTACGAGCGCCCGTGCAGCGGCTGGGTCTGCCACCCATAGTAGTCGTACTCCTGGCCGTGCCCCGGCGCCCAGTGCAGGGCCCCCAGCAGCAGCGCCAGCGCGGCCGCCCGCGCGCCCCCCGCCGCCGCCCGCATGGCTGTGCCGTCCGAGGCGCCCCTCGCTGCTCCGCGTGCTCCCGCCGCCGCCGCCGCCGAGGTCGTGCGAGTGGCTGGAAGCCTGAGCTCCGCTCCCCGGCGCACCGAGCGATCGTGGCGCCTCCCACCTCGGGCTCCAGCCCTGGCCTCGCCGCGCGCCCCAGCCAATCTCAGGCGGCCGGGCCTCCGCCCCACGCGGCAGGGAGGCAGGGTGGAGCCCTCAGCCCCTCCCAGCCGCTCCTGCGCCCCGCCCGGGGTCACCGGTTCCTCGGCCACAGCCCCGGTCTTCCCTTGCGCCTCTCCCCGGGGCTTTCTCACCTCTTTCGGCATTTCCCTCGACCCTGGACTTCTCCATCCTTCCTCCTTATCTCTGCCACACCCTCTCCTGTTCCTCTTCTCACTCACTTCACATGCTTATCTCTCCTTCTCTGCCTTTCCCCCTCCACTCTGTTTTCTCTTCCCTGACACCTCGACTCTCCCTTCTCCTGGCAGGAGGCTTCTGGCTGCCCACACCCTCCTCTTTCTGGCGGTTCTTCACCCCTCAATCCTCAGGCATTTTTTGAGCCCCTTTTTGGTGCTGAGCCCCGTGGGGGCTGCTGGCTAATCAGATGGATGTAACCTCAACCCCAGGGATATCATAACCTAGTTGGGGCAAAGATAACCATAACTACTACTTAGTGAGCTCTTCCTAAGTGCCAGAGACACTGCACAGCACTTTGCAACCGTATCAACCCCTATTTGTAGAGACAGCTAATACACAGTGGGTGCTTGCTGTGTGCCAAGTCTGTGCTAAGCACATTGCACGAATTGTCTCATTTGATTCACATGGTAGTGTTATAAGGTGGGTAGGTACTATTAATATCTCCACTTTACAGATACAGACTCTGAAAGGGGTTAAAAGAGGTTAAATCAGCTGGGGTGACAGAACCTGAACCCAGATAGTCTAGTTCTAGAGTCAGAGCCCAGAGGCAACTGGGAGGTCTGGATTCTGAGTCTGCAGGCTTCATGGCTATGGGGGGCTCAGAGAGACGAAGTAACCGGTCCTCGGTCACACAGCTCATAGGTGAAGAAGCCAGGATTCCAATCCAAGTGTTGGGCTCCAAAGGCCAGGGCTTACCCCGTCTGCCCTAAGATAGAGTTCAGCCCAGGATGGGAAATGCGGTGGCAGGAGGAAGGACTGGAGGAGGACATCCAGGGAGGCATCAGGGAGGAGGCCACGTCAGAGCTCCATGTGGGGTCTCTTCCTTCTGTCTGGGTCCTGCTTTCCATTGGCTTTCCTGTGAGCGGAGTTTAGTCAGGGAGACTTGGGGGTGGGCTGCTTCCCTCTTGAAAGCCTAGCCTGAGACTTGACCTCCCAGCCTGTGTGGGGAGTGAACCCCAGGGAGGTGTCTTGTAGGAGGGCTTGGGGTGCTCTGGGGGGCTGGCTCTGCTGGGAGGCAGGTGTGCTGGGATACTTGCCCCTCTCCTCTCCTGCCCTTGCCCCCCTCCCCCCATCCTCTTGAATGTTTCCAAGCCTCCTGGCTTCCCATGGGTCTGTCCTGGCCGTGGTGATGGAGAGAGGCAAAGGACCGGTTCTCTTAATATTCACGGAACACCTGCGCACACAGCTGGGGATACAGTCATGCAAGACACAGGCCCTGCGTCATTTGATCAAGCGTGAGAAGAAGGTACAAGGCAGAGCAGGCAGAAGAAAATTCAGCAGACAGAACCAGGGGTGGATGTCCAGGACGACCCAGTTGGGTCCAGGCAGAACAAGCCTTTTCTTCCCCCTTGCCCTCTCCCAGCCCCCAGCACAAAGAGGTTCTGCTGTGACCACTCAGGAAGTGAAGGACCGGTCCTCACAGTGTCAGGAAGCGGAGTGTAGTCCTGGTGCAAGAGCCTGGGCTCTGCAGACAGAAAGAGCCAGGTTCGAACCGAACTGCATACTCATGGAGTGATCTGGGCAAGCACCTAACTGTTCTGGCCCCCTATTTTCTTGTTTGCAAGTGGGACCCTCCTCAGTAGTTATTGTGAGAGGCCAATAAAACGATGCATGGAAAGAACACCCTCCATGTAGTGTCAGCACATAATGGGCGCCCAGGAAGTTCCATTTCCAAGGGATGTGTGACGTTAGGCTGAAGAGGTGTTCTGAAGGCTCCCTTGCACTTGTTGGTTCTGCCTCTGGCTCGGGACTGAGCAGCAATTCTGCTCTATGCACTTCCGCTCACCCCTCAGTCCCCTTCAGGGCTTGGCCTGGCTTCTGTGCTTCTGGGGACGCATGGCCTTGGGCTGGGGTGGGGGAGGCTCCCCAGTGCCTCCAGTGCCCCCAGTGGGGGTTGGAGCTCCCCAGGTGTTTGTGCAAGATGCTGGCTCCCTGGGCAACTGGTCGCCTGTGCTCTTCTTGGAGTCCCAGTGCCTGGCCTGGACAGAGCGAGGCATTGTTCCTGCTGCTGGTTGTGCTAGAACCTGGTCCAAGAGCAGTGTGAGTCTACCTGGCAGCGCCAGGGGCTCTGAGGGGCAGAGGGGCCAGGCTGGGAGCCTCCTGGAAGAGGAGGATGGGCAGTCTTTACCCACCAACTCTGCCCTGGGGACCCCTGAGGTTCCCTGACCAGGGAGCCATGAGATGGAGGAGGGAAGCCCTTCATCCTTCCCAGGAATGGTGCCCAGGTGCCCGGGGCCCGTCATTCAGGGAAGCTCTCTCCCTTGGAGGCCAGGCCACTCAGTTACCCTGGTTCTGCAGCCTGAGAAGGGAGGAAACTGCCCTCGGTGTTGTGCACCGAGGAAGCTGTTCCGGGCCCGGGCAGCTGGGCGGAACACCTGGAACGCTGGGCACCTGTCCAGTTTGGAGCACGTGCAGTCTGTGCAGACACACAATCTCCCAGCTGATGGAGGGGACCATTTGCTTGCAAGAATGTTTATTTGTGGTTTGTTGTGTGCAAAGTCCTGCATAAATACCTCATAGATCAGACTTAATTATGTTATCAGATCCCACATTGTCCTCCTTTTTAAAAGCCTATCTCAGTGGTTCTCCAAAGGTGGTCAGGTTTCCCCTGAGGGTCCCCAAGTCCCTTTCAGGAAGTCTACAAGGCCAAAATTGTACATAACTCGAAGGTCCACTCGAAGTACAAGGTAGACCAATGGATTTTAAGGTGACTGCATAAGAAAAATTTATTGATAGGGATTCAGATTCGACATCACACCCAACTTTTAAGGAGCTACCTACCACATGTCAGTTTTTTGGTAGTATTGAAGAAGAATATCCACAATATCTGAAAAGGCTATTTATTAAAATGCTCTCTCTCCCAACTACATTTCTGTGTGATGCCAAATATTCTTTCTGTACTTCAACCAAAGCAACATGTAAGAACACATTAAATGGAGGAGATATGAGGATCTGTCTTCTGTTAAGCCAGATGTGAAAGGGATTTGCAATAATGGAAAACAATGCCACTCTTCTCCCTGTTCCTTTTGTTTTGTAAACTATATTTATTTTTCACAAACATTTGTGTTAACGTATAATGGGTTTATTATTGTTATTTTAAATGAATTAATAATTACTCGGTTTTAATTTTAAACATAGTAAAAACATTGATAGGCATATGCCCATATAAACAAAAGTTCTTTACTCTAAAAAACTCAATCATTTTTAAGCATGGAAGGGGGTCCTGAGACCAAAAAGTTGAAGAGTTCCTGGTTTATTTAGTCTGTTCATTTCTGATAGAGGTATATTAAATCCACTTGAATTGAGGGTTTGTTAATTTTTTTCCCCTTTGAATCAGTTTTATGTCCTTTGAAATCACGTTATGAGAAATGTCATGATTATTGTCTGTTCTGGTTGGATTATAATTTCTATCTGCCTTCTTTGTTTCTTTAGTCTTGGGAGTGGTAATTCCATGCACCCACATTTGACGAGAGCCTGCTGTGGGCCCACGTTTCTGTCTATGTGGGGAACATGGGCCCACGGAGACAATGGAGTGTAGCCGGAGGAGTCTGGGCTTTGAGTCAGACTGCCCAGGGGTGAATTCTGACCACTTCTAAGCTGTGCATCCCTACAACTATGTTTGTTGGACTTGGACTCTTACTTTCTTCCCTTGTAAAATGGGGTTCCCAGCATTTACTGAGAGAGGGGTAAGAGTAGCCCAGTGCTTGGCTCAGCGATCAGTGCCATAGCAGAGCCGAGAGCTGCCCCACTCAGGTTTCCTCCCGAGGCCCCAAGAGCGGCAGTGTGTAGCAGTGGGGATGCTCCAGGCTTGGATTCGGGAAGTCTGAGTTGTGTTTTCAACTTAATAGCAAGCCCCTCCCACCCCCTGAGTCCCAGTTTTCTCCTCTGTGAAATGGGGGGGACCACTTCTGCCCCCCATTCTCCATGAGGCTAACTTGAGGATCAAATGAGATCGTGATAAGGAAGGGGGTTGGGATGATGATGCAGGGGAGGTCGACTTCGTCCTTGGCCGGAGATGGGACGTCTTCTGTCCTGCTGTGAGGTCCTGCCTCCCAGGACGGTGGGGCTGCCCCAAGTGGTGAGATCGTCCTCATTTCAGTCTCCTGGGATTATCTGCCTTGTATAATCTCAGTGCTCCCCACTGGGACACCTGTCCTCATAGCAGCTGCTGCTGAGTGCTCAGCAAGCACCCAGGGTGAGTGGTCTGTGTAATGAGGACTGTCAGTGCAAGCAGGAACCCACTGCTCTGGTCCCCCGCCCCCCACTATTTTCTCTAAGAGGAAACTGGAGCTTGACCTTGCTGGCTCCCGATTCAGTGCTCTTCCCACCACACCTACACCCTGTTTGACTTTCCAGCATTTTAGCTTTGTTGATTTCAAAGTCAACATCTGCCGGGGCGGCCGCCTGCGAGCTGCGCTCCGGACAGTTCAGCGTCCCAGAGCGTCTCTGGGTACACTGGCAGCAGCGGGAGCCCGCTTGCAGAGCGGCTAGCTCTGGCCAGAAAGGCAAACCTCAGTCCTCCCTCCTGGGAGCTGGGACACTGGACCTCAGGTGGCTCTAGAACAAAAGCAGAGGCTGACTTGTGCTGGGCCTGGGGCTTGCAAGGTCTAGGTCTAAGAATGCCTGTCTAAGAGCAAAAGGAAGTGCGAAGGGCAGGCACAGTGCTGCTGGTCTCTGGACAGGGCTGAGCAGTGCTCTCCTGATCTCCCAGCGTCTCTGGTGCCCCTGGGAGCCCCAAGGCCGCGCCTAGTGGGCAACTTCAGCCAGAAGCACATCAGAGAGGCAGCCCAGTGTATTGGTTGACAGCAGGAACTCGAGAGCGAGGCTGGATTCCAATTCCAGCAATGCTGCTTGACCTCACACAAGTTACTTAACCTCTCTGGGCTTCAGTTTCTTCATCTACAAAGTGAGGATAATAACAACAATTCCTGATAAGACTATTGAGAACATCCAAGTTCGTTTAAAAACTGCTTAGCACAGTACACATGGGAAGAGCTATTCATGTAATTATTAGTTAATGCGATGGAACAACAGTTTTTAGAGACTCTCACCAAATTCAGTGGCTGCTCACTCCTAAATTTCTCTTACCCCACCCTAGGCTTTCCCTCCTCACTGCTCTGGGCAGCCCTCTGGCCTCCCATTTCTCACTCCACAGGAGCAAAGGGATAGCTTCAAACTGCTAACCTGATAGCGTCACCCTTCAGCTCCAGACCCTCGGTTGCTCTGATTGCTCTTAGCATAGAGTTCTTACTGAGGTTCCAGGAGCCAGGCCTCCTGGCCAGGTGCGTTCAGAGATCCTTGAACCTCCCTTTGCAGCTCTCATCAGACTGCTCAGCATATCACTAGGTTTATTTTCTCAATTTCTGGCTTCTCAGTAGACTGAGTTCCACAAGGACAGGACCTTACCTTGTTCATCTCGGTTCCTCTTGCTCTGAGCACACTGTCAGTCCCATAGTAGGTGCTCAGTAAACGTTGCATGAATGAATGACTGCATGGACGGATGAGTATTTGGTGGAGGGGAGTAGCAGAAGAAAGGAGTCTTTGGAGCCAGATGGGCTCAGGTTGGAACCAATTTCCTTTCTCCTCCTTCGGGTTCTGTTGGAATTCTTGGGAGGCCAAGGGAAGATCAGGAGGGTTTTAGGGTGACTGTGGAGAGAGCTGGTGGGGATTGGGTGGAGTAAGTTGAGTGGTATATCATGCTTGCTGAGAGGCTGGGGTGATGAACAAGCCCCCCCAAGCTCATGTTGAATCCCTCCTTTTCTCCTTCCCCTTCGTCTCTTGAATACCTGTTTGGGACATCCTAGGTACCTGGCATTATGCTCTGTGCTTTCCCACGTACCATCTTATTTAATTATCCAATGGCACTGTGAGGGAGGCATTATTATCCCCATTTTTTTTTTTTAAGATTTATTTTTATTGCTTTTGACAGAGAGAGAGAGAGAGAGAGTGAGTGAGAGAGAGATACAGAGACAGAGAGAGAACTGAACTGGGGGAGCTCCCCAGTTCAGCATATGGGTCCATACCAGCCAGGGCCAGGGCTGGGGCCGGGATTCGATCCTCAGTCCCCAGGGCTGCAAAGTGAGCCCTTAACCCACTGAGCCATCCCGGCTTCCCCTATCCCCATTTAATATGGAAAAACGGAGACCCAGAGAGGTTCAGTAACTTGCCCAGAGTCATAGAGCCAAGAAGCAGAGTCAGGACTTAAACACGGGACTTCCCTGTGGCTTGTGGATTTCTGCCTGCCTGTGAGAAGTGGCTGGGGGGCTTCCCATCTCGCTAAGCCTTGACCCAAGCTACCTGGCAGGGGAGGAGGGCCCTAGGCTACAGCCAACAGTTCTGTGGGACTCAAGCAGCTGAAGCTACAGCAGGTTTGACCCTTGTTGTCTGGGCCACTGCCCTCAGGGGGCTAGAGGTCTAGTGGGCCAGCCAGCCAGCTGACGCACAAACACACAAATGGTGTATAATCACAGCTAGAGTGACTTCTGAGTTGGGGGGTGGAGAGGTGCCTCAAAACCTCCTCTGTGGAGAAGAGAGTGAGCACAGGACACCTATTATTAGCTGTTTTCTCTACTACGTCTGGGCTGTGGGAACTCAGATGAGATGCAGCTCCCTGTGTCTCAGTTCCCCCATCTGCAAACAGGACTTTCTTTGCAGATTTGTCGGGAAGGTGAAATGAGAAGCACCTGGAGATGCTTAGAACTGCTACAGTGTAAGTGTTCAGAGAGTTCTGTGTGATCACAGGAGTGGCCGTGCACCACCTGCATGCTCAGCCCCGGCTGTGGCTGGATGGGCCCCTGGGGACCCCAGGTTTAGCAAACGTTCCAGCTGAAAGTGATCCTCCATTCTGGTGGTTTCTGACCACCCAGGGTCTGTGAAGGCGCTACTAAAGGTTCCTAAACGATTCTCCCTGTTTCCCCAAATCAACACCGAATGGTTCATTTACTCGTAAATAAAACGGCGGACTTCTTTGCTTTTGGCTGGAATGACACAGTCTCCTTCTGCCATGCTGAACAGAAGTCCATACATTTTTGATTAATTTAAAAAACAGGCTGGGAGAGGGGAGTGGCCTATTAAGGGTAAGCGTAGGTCAGAGAGGCCCCTGGGGAGGAAGTCAGGAAGCCCTCAGGAGGTCCTGGAGGGCAGGAGTCTGAAGGGGAAACTCAGGGCAGGAGTGGTAGGGGTGGGGGCCAGCCGTTGGGGGAACCCTGAGCCAACAATGGCCTCATTAAGGAGAGGGTGCGGGAAGGGAAGGGCCGGGCAGGGCTGTATCCAGTGAATCTACTGTCTCCCACCCAAGCCAATGGCCCAATTGTCCTCTGTTGGGAAGGAACTGGGGCATTAGCCTGGGAACGGCTGGGTTCTTGCCCTGGGGGCCACTATGGTGGTCACAGCCTTTTGCCTGGCCCCAGAATGGCCCCTCTAGGATCCATGATGAGGGGTCAGGCCACAGTAGGGGTTACCTGGTCCTGGGTCTTCCAGCTGGCGGTTCAGGGTGTGGGTGCCCATCAGAGACCCTCTGAAAAGGGACCCCTACTTGCCCCCTTCCCATTTCTGGGAAACTGAGGCCCTGGTTACGTTGATCTGAGCTGGAGCTGAGCTCACTATTTTTGGCTGATTCCCTACTCACCCTACTCTGCTGTGACCTTGGGCCAGTTGCTTGGCTTCTTGGGTTTCAGCTGCTCTACCCATAAAATGAGAAGAGTTGAGCAACAAGTGTTTCATAACTGGGTTTGGTCACCAGGATTACTGGGCTGCTACTGGCAGTAGGTGAGCAGGAGCCAGGGATGCTCACTTCCTTCAAAATCCAGCCCAGCCCTGCATGGCCAATTGCTGTCCCGCCCTCTCAGCTGATAGAGCGCCTATTGAAAGCACTCATAGATCAATGCTTTTCACCACTGTTGTTTTGTTGTTTCTTTTTAAATATATTTTTATTTATTTATTTATTTTTGACAGAGAGAGAGATACAGAGACAGAGAGAGAACTGAACTGGGGGATCTCCCAGTTTAGCATATGGTTTGCACGGGCCAGGGTGGGATTCGATCCTCAGGCCCCGGGGCTGCAAAGTGAGCACTTAACCCATTGAGCCATCCCAGCTTCCCCTCCACTGTTGTTTTTAAAGTAAGATGATCCTGTTTTCAAACAATGTGGCTTGTGGGAACTCAGCAGATAAAACAGATGAGAAGGGGGCACGTGTGGTTAGTCTGGGGCAGGGCCCAGAGGCCTACTCCTTCCCAAGCATTCTTGTGCCCTCCAGTGGCCCCTGACCAGTGTGAACGCTCTCCAGGCCCTCATGCAGTGGACCGGGCCCTATTTGGCTGTTCTAGGTGTTCTGATTGGTCAGAGCTCTGTTCTGATTGGACGGTGTCTATTCCGATCTATCGGATAGCTGCTGAAATTGCTCAGTGGCTGCACTGTGCCGCTGGTTACTCCTCACCCTGGCATATGCTCCATGTTTTCTTTTGTTTGTTTGGTTTTTAATTGTTAGAAGTATGATGAGCAGATGAGGCTTGGGGTTAACTTTCTGTGGCTGTGAATTGTCCTTGGCCTGCTGAGTGATCACAGGCCACACCCCATAGCCAGGAGAGGAGAGAGGTTCCCAAGTCAGCCGTGCAAGACAATTGCCCTAGAAGCTGGTTAAGAGACACATTCAGATGGCTGGGGCACCTGCAGACTCCAGTTCAATGCATGTCACTCCCAGGGGGTTCCATGCAGTGGTCTGGGAACCAGGATGAGAGATGCTGGCCTCACTGGGAACCAGGATGAGAGATGCTGACCTCACTGGGGGTGCTGCACCTGCTCCCCTCTTCTGTCCCTCCCCTGCCGATCACCGCCACTCCCCAAGGCTCACAGGCCTCCTTGAGGCTGAAATGAGAACCGGCCCCATGCTGGGGGCTCCTCTGGCTGCAGATGTGGCTCGTTGGGCTCATGTTCGTCTTGCCTCTCCCAGCACTCAGTTCAAGGCTCTGATAGCTAGCAGTGCCAGCAGGCAGTGGCGGGTCCAAGCACTGTGCTAAGTGCTTTATCATCTCACTTAAACCTCTCCACAATGCCAAGAGGTCGATGCTATTGTCATCCCCATTTAGAGGTGATTGAGGAACTTGCCCAAGGTCACGGAGCCCAGACTCATCCAGATGGCTTCGACTCCACGGCACACATTTCGAGTCCAGGCAGGGCAGCCACCTGTCTCTCCATCTGGGATCTTCATCATCACTCTCCAGTCAGTCTGGCATGGTGCTCTTGTTAATGTCATTATTAATGAGGACTTGTGTCTTAAGACATCCCAGGGGCTCGCGCTTAAGGAGTGAGCCTTATGTGGCTGAGAACTTCTGGGGTCCTGATGGGAAAAAGTCACCTTCATAGGGTGTGGGGGAGTTCATCCTTATAGCAACCAAGGAAGGCATGCACACCCCGACCCCATTTACAGGTAAGAAAACTGAGGCTCAGCGAGGTCAAGAGCTTACTCAAGGTCACCCAGGCAGTAAGTGGTGAAGCTGGAATTGAACAAAGCTCTGACTCCCCAGATTCCATACTTTTCCACGGTCCCATGAGTCTGGATTGGGCCAAGGTCAGGAAAGGTTTTAGACCTTTTTTAGCCTGAGAAGTACCTCTCCCCAGCCCACCCTGGAGGCCTCTGCAAACAGCTCAGGGTCAGCTAGAGACAGAGGTCTGTGCCCTCTTGACCTACTTATGTGGCCAGGCAACCCGGGGTCAGGGGAAGGTACATTCTTTCCTCTCCATGCACATTACCCAGCTTCTGGCTTCCTGACATTTTTGTTAAAATTCCAAATCACTTGGCAATAAGCCCCCTTCTCCACAGTTTTTGCAAACAAACAGGAACCCAGCACCCTTCAACTTCCAGATCGCACACTTTCCCATCCTTTCCCGCTTTAAACTAGTGCCAGGGCCCCTTTAGAGAAAGCAGATCTGAGAGGAAACCAAGAGTCAGCTAAGTGGGCGGAACACCCAGACAGACTTCCTGGGCCCAAGGTCATCGCTGAGGGAGGCAGAAAGGACCCTGAACCGAGGCCTAAAGACCCCAGTGCAAGTCCCTGGCCTGCCACACTTCCTGTGCAACCTTGAATTTCCCTCTTTCTTACAGGAAAATAATAATGTCATCCTGGGGGAAGCCAGGATGGCTCAGTGGGTTAGGCGCTCACTTTGCAGCGCCGGGGACGGAGGATCGACTCCCAGTCCTGGCCCTTGTGAACCCATATGATGAACTGGGGAGTTCCCCCAGTTCAGTTCTCTCTCTGTCTCTGTATCTCTCTCTCTTTCTCTGTCAAAAACAATAAAAAAAAAAAAAGAAAAGAGAGTGGTTTACTTTCATTAAAAAAAAAAAATAATAATGTCATCCTGTTGGGAGGGTCAGATGAGACCACAAATGTGAGGAGGTTTTATCCTTATTATTATTTGATGACCTGAAGGTCAAGTTTGTTTAATAAAACTCTGCAGTGATAGAAGTGCTCTATATCTGTGTTCTCATTTGGTAGCCCCCAGCCACATGTGGCTACTGAGCCCTTGACATGTGGCTAATGCTACTGAGGAACCGAATTTTTACTCTACATTTTTTTCTAGTGAGATGAAATTCATGTAAAAAAATCAAACATTTTAAAGTGGCATTTAGTGCATTCAAAATGTTGAGCAACTACCACTTCTGTCTATTTCCAAAACATTTTTATTCCCCCAAAAGGAAACTCTGTACATGTTGAACAGTTCCTCCCCCTTCTCCCTTCCCCCAGTGCCTGGAAACCACCAAGCTATGTTCTGTCACTATGAATTTACTTCCTCTGGACATTTCATATAAATGCAGTCATGTAGTATGTGTGACCTATTGTGTGTGGCTTCTTTTACTTAACAATGTTTTCAAGGTCCACCCATGATGCAGTGTGTATCGTATTGGATTCCTTTCTAATGGCTGAGTAATGTTAATTTTAGTTAATTTGATTTTTATTTTTTGACAGAGACAGAGAGAAGGGGGAGGGCCCAGAGCAGTCTCCATAGTTGTACATCATCAGTTTTCAACATGGCTTCGTTCCACACAGGTGGGCGGGGGCCGTGCAGGGCAGGAGCCAGTCCGTGGGCCTTCAGCATGGGAGGCCCACCCCCTCGAGCCAGGGGCCAAACCAGGGGTCGAGAACCTAACGGGGCCTCCCGCATGGGAAGCACACCTCAGTTCAGTACACGGGTCCACATGGGCCAGGGCTGGGATTTGATCCTCAGTCCCCAGAGCTGCAAAGCGGGTGCTTAACCCACTGAGCCATCCCGGCTTCCCCAATTTAAATTTAACTAGCCACATGTGGCTGGTGGTTTCTGTACTGGACCACAAGGTACCTGTGGTGCCTTTCCAGGCACATGAGCAAACAGGACCTCGGGTTCCCCAAAGGAGCCCAGAGCTGTAGCCAACGACTGTCATGCCTCTTACGTTCTGTAAGCTAACTCATTCCATCTCACAGTGGCCCCTGATGAAGGTCTGTCTGACCATCCTCCCTATTTTACAAAGGGGAAGGCTAAGGCTCACAGCAATGAAGTCACTTGCTCAAGGCCACACAGCTGATAAGTGGGAAGGGATGGCCTATGAACCTGGGTCTGATCCTGTCATAGGGCCCATGATCTTCACCACTAGGCCGCACAGTCTTTTCAGCTTGATCCCAGGTGGAGGCAGAGCGGGGATCCCCGCTGCACCCCCAGACCCCTGCACACCGGAAGGCAGGGCGCTCTAGTGCCATCCCCACCAGCATTTCTGAGCTCAGAACTGCCTGCACTGGGTGTCTGAGAGTCAGGAAAGGGTGGCTGATGGACACCTGGGAATAGGATTAGGGCGGAGCCTCCACCAATTCCCCATCGCTTATCAATGAGTAACCCGGCCTGTCGGGGCTCTGGGGCTCTCTTTGGGCCCCCCACTATGAATTGATCTGGGAAGGAGACTCTGTTAATTGCAGACCCAGAGTAAACAGATTGGGATAAATGGGCTGATAGCAGACAGCTTTCCTCGGCTGTGCTGCCCTCTGCCCTTTGGGAAGGGGCAGGGGGAGAGGCTGAGAGGGAAGGAGTGGTCCTAGGAATGTCTTCGGGGTGAGGGAGGGAGGACTGGCTTCCTGGGGCCCCGGAGAGGCCATCTAAATGTCCTGGAAAGAGTCATCCGCTGGGCTCCCTGCTTGTAGTGTCCTGCCCAAGGGACGGGGCTGGGGCCCAGCCAGACTCTGACCTTCACCTCTTCTCATCCCCTTGTCCATCCATCTCTCCATTCCTCCCTTCCTTCCATTCATCCGCTCCCCCGTTGTATCCGTCTGCTTTTCTTCTTCCTTCTCTCATTCTGTTCATCCTTTCTTCCCTTGTTCTATCTACCCATGTGAAAGCCCCCGTGCCCCGTCTCTCCCTCCCCATCCCTCACTCATCTTCCTGTCTTTCCTTCCCCTTATATAGTCAGCACTTGTTTCTAGAAAAAGCTAGGGAAGAGGCAGGTGAGAGTCCTGTGAGCCCGGGGCCTGAAGCCGGGCCCCTGCATGGCTGAGAGCGTAACTGCCTGACTTCAGACATGCTGGCCACTGGGGCAGAGGTTGGTGTGTGACGCCCTCTAGGACCCCGAAGCCTACACCTCAGCGTGGCATGGGACCATCCAGATGGGGCTTTCCAGAACCTGTTTCACCCTGACAGTGCTGCGTGGGAGGTAATGCGGACACTATCCTACCCCTTATACAGATGTGGACATGGAGACTGATTGTGAAGGGGTTTGCTGAAGCCTCACAGCTGAATAAATAAATCTTCAAACCCGCTCTCGCGTCACGCAATAGAACGTCAGACCTGCAACCCTGTTTCCAAACCCCAAACCCGTGCCCACGTTATAGATGGGGCACCTGAGGCTGCAGCGGGGAGGTGACTAGCTAGCCCTGGGCTGTCCCATGGTGGAGACTTGGGTGAACAGAGTGGGGCAGCTCACCCCCAGGACAGGCACGGGCCCGAGGACTCCAAGAGCTAACAAGGGCAGAACGGAGCGCCCGCTGCCTGAGCCCCCATTTGGTGCCAGACCCTGTGCTGGTGCTTTACGCTTTGTGGCGACTCAGCCAGTTTCGTTCAGTAGGAGAACAAGATGGCAGCTGGAGAACAGACCCCCTTGGTCCCCTCTCCTCCTGCTGCCCCCCGCCCTCCGGTGGAGCTCTCAGGTTGATCTGGGGGCCAGAATGTGCTCTCCCAGGGCCCTGCCACCACCCATTAATCCCTAACTGCTGCAGCTGGGAGATAAGATAGCACCAGCCCATTAATCAAGGCTGCCTGGCCGGCAGGGGGGTGGGGTGAAACAACACCACCTCCCAGGTGGGGAGATAAGTTCCCTCCTCCTGCTCCCTCAGGGGCCTGGCAGGGGAGGATGCTGGGAAGTTCAGCCTCTGGGAAGGTGGGTGGAGCCTACAGTGGGCAGGGGAGAGGGGAGGGGTCAGTGCAGGGGGAGTGGGGAGGGGGGCAGTGCTGGGCAAGGCAGCCCCCATGTGCAGGCTGGAGTGAGGGGAGCTAGGAGGCCTGGGCTCTGGCCTCAGTGCTCCCTCCACTGCCTCTGTGTCCTTAGATAAGACACTGCACCTCTCTGGGCCCGTCACTATGTCTCTGTGAAGGGGGAGGAAGAGTGGACTAGACGACCTAGTGGGTCTTTTCACCATGAACATGCTCAGTGACCAGTTTTTGGGGCAGATTAGGCAGCAGGGAGAGGGCAGAGGTACTGCCTTCGCCACGGCTGGGTGGGATTTGGCCCAGAACCTGTTAGTCACAGTGGTGGGAGCTGGGTGGGACAGGAGGAAGGAAGGGGCCATTGCACTATGGTGCCCTTCAGGAGCCAGGTAGTCCTCGGGGTGAGCACCTGGGTGCTGGAATCATGGAGTGCGAATCAAATCCCAGGTCTGCTACCGCTCTGTGTAATCTTGAGGGGATTAGACAACCTTTGGCATCTCGGTTTTCCCATATGTACAATGAGGATGATAAGAGTATTTCCCTCTTGTGGTTTTTTGTTAGGAAGAGAAATGTGAAGTACTTAGCTCAGTGCCTGGCGGATGCAAGCACTCGGTAAATGTTAATCATTATTCCTTCTTTCATGGCTACTTGCCGGGGCCTGGACCTTCTTCAATGCAGATTCTCTGGGACCACTGCTATGGGGGAGATTGGGGCCATTGGACCTCAAAGCAATGGCTGGTTCAAGCATGCAGATTATAAAGGGTATTAGTTGTGCTTTTGTAAACAACAAAGTTCAGACAACAAACATTTATTACCAGCACCGTTTCTATGAGTCAGGAGTGGCTGCGATGGGTAGTTCTGACTCAGGGTCTCTCAAGAGGCTGCAGTCGAGAAGTTGGCTGGGGCTGCCGTCATCGGAAGGCGTGGCTGGGCCTGGGGCCAGCTACCAGGTCACTCATGTGGCTGCTGGGCGGGGGTCACACAGGCAGCTTGAGTGTCCTCATGACATGGCAGCTGGCTTCTCCGAGTGAGTGACCTAGAAGCAGCCGTGGAGGAAGTGTAGCGCTGTTCATGGCCATCACTTCCACTTTATTCTGTTCACTGGAAGCAAGTTACTAAGGCCAGCCCACACTCAGGGATGGGAGGAATATCAGAGACAGACACATGCAATTGCATGCCAGTGACCACAAACAATAACAGCTGTTCTGGGCCTGGGTGCTCTGTGCTGGAACTGGACACACATGATTGCTAACCTCCCATAACCACTTTGTAAATGAGGAATTATGCTTCTTTTATGAATGAGAATGTAGTGGTTCAGGCAGGTTCAGTGACTTGCTCGAAGCACCCAGCCGGGACAGGCCCACAGGGCTGTCTGCTCCTGCGGTCAGGTCACTCCCCACCCCAGGCACCTCCAGCTTCAGCCACACACAGGCCAGCCTTGGCTTTGAAGCTGCACGTGGCTGTGTAGGGTAAGGAGGCCTCCCCAGATGTATGACTAGAAATAATGTGCGAGGCACACACGTTCAGGGCGTGTGAAGAGCAGGGACTTTTAGAGTCACACTGACCTGGGTTTGAATTCTGACTTCACTGCTTACAATGTGCCTCAGTTTCTTCATCTGTACAGCAGCAGGGATATGATAGTATCCACCGGTGTGACTGCCCAGAGGGTAGAAGAGGTGTGTGTATAGCAGGTGTGGTGCGGCTGTCATTAGCTTGGAGTGCCCCCTCCCCCCGTAGCTCTCAGGACTGGGATTCTAAAGGGCTGCCTTCCTTCAGCAGTGTGTTCTCCTGGTGGAAGCTGTTTCCCTTCCTGGATTGGGGTCCGCCATGCAGGTCTTGCTTGGCAGAGACAGAGCATCTGAGGCACGCTGTTGCTTTGCCAGCACTGTGGTAGGGGCTGAGGCCAGAGTGTGCAAGCCTCAGGTCGGGAGACCCTCGCTGCGCCCGGATTCAGGCCAGGGGTCCTGGCTGGGAGCTTCCCCTGAGCCTCCTGTTTTCCCAGCGTTTCCAGTCTCCAGCCTGGAGGGCTCTCCATGCACTGTCCCCTTTCTGCCAGCAGAGGGAGCAAGTGCCGTGCCGGGGACCCTGGGAGGCTCCAGGTGGCCTGTCGCGGGGGGCTCCTGGGTAGGGTAGAGTGGGCTGATTTGGAGTAGAGCTGGGAAGATGGGGGGGCTTCAGCCCCTGCGCCCCCAAAGGGAATAGTTTCTGGACCCTTAGAGCCCAGGAAATGGGGCTATGGAAAAGAAGAGAAGGGATGGTATTTCCTGAGCCTGAGATTTCAGATCCCAGTTCTGGCCTCCCTGGGGACCTGGAGGATCCCTGTTATCCATTCAGTCAGTGTCACCGAGTACTTCCTACGTGCCTGGCACCCGGGCAGGCACTGGGAGCCCATGTTGGATGTGGGCGCTCACAGAGCTGTCATTTGAGTGGGGAGGCTAGGGCAAGGAGGGATGTACAAGTGGAGTAACTGCAGATGTGACATAAAGGAAACATGTAAAGAGAGGGTGGAGATGGGCCAGGATGGGGCCTGCCTGTGAGTGGGAGGTGCCTCCCCCACTACGCCCTTCTGACCATGGGCTCCTCTCTGCACCAGAAATCACCACCAGCCACCGTAAGGACCTGACAAAGCCAGCAGGGAGGGGGTTTGCGGTCCACTCGCCGCCTGCCAGGGTCATCCGCGGAGCAAACCCACTGGAGGCCTGGAGTCGGACAGGCCTGGCTTCTCGTCTGGCTCAGTCACTTGCCAACTGTATGTGCATGACCTTGGCTCGGACACCTCACGTGTCTGCTTCGGCGTCTGCAAAGCAGTGACGGGCTGCCCACACGGGGTGAGGACCGGGCTGTGTTCATCCCAGCTCCGCCTCTGGCCAGCTGTGAGGCCTTAGGCATGTGCATTAGTTTCCTATCGCTGCTGCAACACATTCCCACAAACTTCGTAGCTTAAAACCACTGACTTTCGATCCGACAGTCCTGTGTGTCAGGAGTCCAGGCACCAGTTGGCTGGATCCTGTGCTTGGGGTCTCACAGAGTTTCCATCCAGGCGTCAGCGGGAGCTGGGGTCCTTTTCTAAAAATTGCTGCTTGGTGATGACAACATGGTTCGTTTTAAGTTTTCTAAAATGACACCCAGGATGGCCTGCACTGGGCAGACCACTCCCAGCACCTTGCTCTTAGACCACCACTGCCAACAAGTCTCCTTCCAATAGCGTGTCCCTGGGCCATGCAGCCCACTCTCAAGGCCTTGTCCACAGGCTGGGAAGAAACTATGTTTTCCCCTCATTTTAATAAAGTTTTATTTTCAATAGACTTTATATTTTAGAGCAGTTTTAGGTTCACAGCTCTGAGGATATGCAAAGTCCCATTCCTGCTCCAGTACCTGTTTCTCCCGTGAAGGCAAATGTCCTCCGGACCAAAGCAGCTTGGTAGGCTGGGCTCATCTCTCTAGTCTCTTGTCTTCGCCCAGATCCTGCCCAGCAGTTCCTCAGCAGTTTATAACCTTTGGTGTTTTCAAGATGTTTTTCCCCAATTTTTGGCCCAGTTTCCTTTTATTGTCCTCAATGGAGAACTGGCCTGGATTACCTTGTTTATGGTGACCAGGAATTTACACAAAGAATGAGTGACTGTGACCTTACTATTTGAAACATAGCGACCCTGGCCTTATTTACTAGAGCAGGCTTCGCTGCTTCCTGGGCTTGTGTCATCCCAAAGAGCCCCATCTTGGCCAGGGACAGATCTGTCTTTGTCATGCAGGATGCGTGGTGCCAGCCTCATACAATTACTCTCTTGGCCCACGTTTTTCTCTTGCCACAAGCAGAAGTAGCAACAGTCCAGGGGTCAGGAGATTTGATTTCAGTCTGAGCTCTGCCACTCGCTCATTCCTTACATAGATAAGGAAGTAACTTCCCTTTACCTGCAACATGGGATTGAAAGCAGATCTCCTAAGGTTATCTCCCAAGAAAATACCAGTCAAAATGCCCAACATGCTGCTTGACGCATGGAGATGTCTGATGAATAATAATCTGAACCAGTTACATGACTATATCAATTTAGTTGCAAATCATAGGAAGACATCTGCCAGATAATAGCTTTACAAAGGGAGTGTCTTTCTCTGTCACGTACAGACATCTCAAGGCTGATGGTCCAGGACTGGGGTGGTGACTCCACGTGAGTCAAGACCTCAGATGTGTCCCGTCTTGCCGCTTCTCCATTCCCTCATGTCCCCAGAGGCTGCTCAGATTCCGCCTGCATTTCAGGCATCAGGAGGATGGGCAGGGGCACCCCTCCCACTCAAGGAGACTGCTTGGCCCTCCTGTGTAATGCACCTGCTTAACCTCATGCGCCCTGCAGTACGACTCACCCAGAGCTGCCGGAGAAGTGGGGGAACAGAATCTCAGCCTGGAGGCACTCAGCTATTTGCAGACAAAGAAAAGGGAAATTGGTAGGCAAGTAGCAGTTTCTGCCACTGTGACCTTGACTGAAACACTTTTCCTCATTGAGCTCCAGTTTTCTCATGGATAGAAACTGGTGGTGGCGATGGTGGTGGGGGGTACCATTGGCATTTTGGGCGGCACAATTCTTTCCTGTGCAGGACTGGTCTAGTGCAGTGCAGGGCCAGTAGTACCCTAGGCATGGGACCACCACAACGACACAACTCTTAGTTCTAACTGTCCCAGCAAACAATGCTACTTGCTCTCTGTTGACAACCCCAGGAGCAGATGAGCCTAAAGTCCTTCGAAGAGTGGCATTCTGGGAGAGCCTGTGATTTTCTTTTTTCTTTTTAAAAAATTTTATATGGGGAAGCTGGGATGGCTCAGCGGGTTAAGCGCTCGCTTTGCAACCCCGGAGACCAGGGATCGAATCCTGGCTCCGGCCTATGCGGACCCATATGCTGAACTGGGGTGTCCCCCCAGTTCAGTTCTTGCCGGGGCCTATGTGGGAGCCCCCGGCCCAGTTCCTGCCCTGCACAGCCCCGTGCCCACCTGTGGAGTGAAACTATATGGAAAACTAATGCTGTCAACTATGGAGACTGCTCTGGGCCCTCCCCCTTCTCTCTGCCACTCTCGATCTGTCTCTCTGTCTGTCAAAAACCAATAAAAATAAATCTTAAAAAAAAAAAATTTATATATATATATATATGTGTGTATATATATATATATATATTTATATGTATATATTTTATTTTATTTTATTTTTTGAACTGAACTGGAGGCCTCACCGCATTTGGGAAGCACACCCAGTTCAGCATATGGGTCCGCACAGGCCGGGGCAGGGATTACCAAGGGCTTCAAAGAGAGTGCTTAACCCATTGAGCCATCCCGGCTTCCCCAAGCCTGTGATTTTCTGATGCTGGGGTTTTAGTAACTTCATCTGCCAAATGGGCAAGCAGGAGAGGAAGAGAATGCTAAAGTCTACTTCTTCAGTCCTTGCCAGCTCTGTGGGAAGGAATCATGCAGCTAGAGTCAAGGCCATGGGTCTTCAGGTGGTCAGAAGAGAAAATACAGAAGGAAAGAAGGGACCAGGACAGAACTTTCCAAGGAATGAGAGCTAGGGGAGGCAAGAACCCCTAACATCTACTCAGAGTGGGCTCTTGCATCCCCAGCTGCCCTCAGCTATACCCACCATCAGTCAGTATGGAGCTTAGAGACCCACCTCCCTGCCACCTGCCCTGTGCAGACAGGGGCCCATGGCCCCTCCCCACAGCCCTTAGCCTGCCCCGGGCACTGGAGACGGAGGGACAGCCATGTCCGGAGAAGCTGGCGTGCTGGCCTCCCTCTGTCACGACGCCCTCATTAGCGGCTCCCGTGTCTATTGTCAGGACCTCATAAATGGGCCCATCTGACCTTTCAGGCAGCAGGTGCTACATCTGGCAGGGCTGATCAAAGAACCTGGGGCCCAGCCCCTTCCTGGCCCTGGTCCCTGCCCGGGGTGGCAGTTAGGTGGAGTATGGTGTGCTCACCCCTGTGGGTTCTGAGGGAGGCAGAGGGCAGAAGTGTGAGGCTTGAGAGTCATGCAACCTAGATTCTGCTGGTTCCCACACTTATTTGTGTGGCATTGGACAGGACATTTCTGGCTTGTTCCCTCATCTGCACAATGGAGATAGTGACAGTACAGATCTTACAGGTTGCCCAGTGTGGGCACAGCACAGAGAATCGTGCCTGGCATGTAGTCCGTGTCCAGTAATGGCAGCCCTTGTTCTTCTGGGTGGAGCCCTACCTTTCTCTGGTTCCTGCCGGACAAATCTGACGTGTTCTGTGTGGTTTCTAGAGTCTAAGCAACTTGTCCAAGCTTCCACAGCTGGCCAAACCTCGTGCTCTCTACCACCCCTCGCTGGAGGGAGGTGCTCCCATAGAGAGTGAGGAGTGGGCCAGCAGGGACCACCCAGCAAGCTCAGCCGAGCTGGGCTACACTTGGAGCAGGCCCTCAGCTGTGCCCTTCATGGGCCTGGAGCCCGGAGACCCACCTCCTTGCCACCTGCCCTGTGCACACAGAGATACAGGTACAGGCTTGCATGCAGCGTGACAGTGCTGGCCTTCAGCTGCATCTTGCAACCTGTCTCAGGAAGAGGAGCCTGAGGGAGGAGTGGTCCAGCCAGAAGCGAAATGTTCTTGGAGCTGCCCAAGCCCCAGGCAGGGAGGTTCAGAGGGGCCCATGCATGGATGGGCTGCCCTGTGTTAGACAGCAGCTCAGGGCCTGACTCGTTGCTGAGGGTGGTTGCTCGCGGTGTGAATGGAGAGGGTCTCCCTGGCTGACAGCCAAGGGCTGGGCGCTGAAGGCACACAGTGCGGCCACCGCATCCACAGCACCGGCTCCTGCCTGCCCCGGCCCCCCGGCCCTGGAGTGTGGACAGGGACAGTGAGGATGGTGCTGGCCCGCAGTGGAGGCTTGCAGCAAACGTGCAGGGTCTGAGGTCAGAGACCTGAGCGCCAGCCCGGATCTTGCATTCATTACCGCTGAGCGTAACATTTAAGCTAACATAACAATTACGGAACTATCATTTTAGATGTCAATGAATAACGCATCCGAACTAGCAATGAGAATAACTACTAGTTTTTCGTGCTTGCTCTGAGCTGGGCATGATGCCAAGTGCTATCTGTGAACTGTTGCTTTTAATCCTCCTAGTCTTATGGGGAAGTATCATCAGTCCTGTTTTCAAAGAGGAAACTGTGCTGTGGGGGCTCAAGTGACTTGTTCAAGGTCATGTAGCAGGTAAAGGTCAGAGGCTGGGACTGGAGCCTCCTGTGTCCACTCCATGGGTTACATGCTGTCTGTATATTTCATTTATTAGAAGTGAACCACTGCACCTCCCTGGACTTCATTTGTCTCATCAGCAAAACTGTTTTGAATACTTTTATCCTGATCAGATCACAGGGTAGTGGTTAGAACTAATTGAATAAGGATGTGACAAGTATTTGTAAGTTCATTCATTATTCGATCAGTGGTGATTTATCCAGCCCCTCTCTTGTGCTGGTCACTCTTCAAGGGACCAGAGATATGACAGTGATGAGAACAGGCAAGGTCCTGCCGTGGTCTACCTCCTGGGATCTAAACTCTAATGTGGGGGTGGGGTAGGGAGATCTATAATAAACCAGTCAATGAATGAACAAGGATGGTGATTTTTTCATGGTACTCAGTACTCAGAATAAAATGGGACAGGTGAGGGGATGCACACCACATCAGTGTTGGTAAGAGGGGCGATCTCAGCAGGTGACACTGGAGTTGAAGCCAGGTGACAGAAAGAGTCAGCCATGAGAAGAATATGATCTGTTAGGGGATCGCGAGGAAGTTCTGGCCTGTGGCTGGAGCTCAGGGAGTGGACGGGAGAAGCAGTTCAAGAGGGAGACAGGGAGGCAGGCAGGGGCCGGCTGTGGGCCGCTACGGGCAATGGCAGGGAGTCTGCATTTTATTCGCAGGGCAATGGGAACCTGGTTGCATTGGCTAGAAACACACATGTTGTGGAAAAATAGACTAACAATGGCTTAAACAAATAGAAGTTTATCTTTCTTACTTGTAAAGAAGCCTGCAGTCAGATGTCTGTTGATGCTAGTTCTATGGCTTGTTGACATTACTGTTTGACATTCTACCCACTCTCCGGCCTATCCATGCTGGTTTAAGTGGTTGTGGCAGGTCTAAGCCTCGTATCTACATACGAGGCAGATTCAGCTCGCTTCTCAGTAATCAGAACCACTCTTAGCTGCAAGGGAGGCTGGAAAGGGGAGTCAAGTTTAGGAATAAGCTTCCCTGGCCCTGAGAGTGGAGGTAGGAGGGGAGCTGGGGCTGGAGGCTGAGCGTGGGTGAGCCAGCCAGCGTCTGCTACACCAGCGGTTCTCAGTTGCTCACCAGCGTAGGGTAGTTTGGGTGGGGCCTGAGATTCCACATCTCAAACAGGCTCTCCAGAGAGGTTGATGTGGCTGGTCTTTGAGGACCACAGGTAGATCCCACTGGTGAGTTTTAAGTAAAGTAGTGGTTACCCAATTTCTATAGAGAATGCAGTGTAGGGGACATGAGGGAACACTGGGAGGCTGGTTAGGAGCCCAGAAATCACAATTACTTGGGGTTAGGGTGGTGGCAGGGGAGATGACACCAGTGGATGTGCTTTTTTAAAATTCAATTTAAACAATTGTGATAAAATTAACATAAATTTTACTTTAAACATTTTTGCTGTATAATTTAGTGGCATTAAATACATTCCCTATGTTGTACAATCATCACCACCATTGATTTCCAGAACTTTTTTTTCATCCCGAACAGAGACTCTGTTCCTAATAAATAATAACTTCCCTGGAGGGGGGGGAGTAGGGAGGGGGAATCAAATATATTGTGATGAAAAGTGAACTGATTCTGGGTGGTGAGCACATAATACGATGTATAGACAATGTAATGTAGACTTGTACACCTGGAAACAATGTAAATGATATCAATCAATGTCTACCCAATACATTTAACAATTAAAAAAAAAACAAAACTTCCCATTCTCCCACTCAGTCTCTGGAAACTGCTAATCTGTTTTCTGTCTGCATGAACCTGACTTTTCTAGCTACTTCATATACGTGGAGTCATACAATCTTTGCCCTTTTGTGTCTGGCTTATTTCATTTAGCATCATGTCCTCAAGGTCCATCTACATTGTAGCGTGTGTCAGAATTTTATTTCTTTTTAAGGCTGAATGAGAAGTCATTGTATGGATACACCGCATTTTGTTCATTCATTCATCTGTCAATGATGTTTGGGTTGTTTCCACATTTTGGCTATTGTGAGAAACGCTGCTGTGAACACGGGTGTGCAAGTACCTGTTTGAGTCCAGTGGTTGTTTTTGAGATATGTGTTGGTGTAGGACCACCAGAACTTGCAGACAGCAGGAAGGAAAGGCAGGAATAAAATTAAGAATGGCTCCTGGGGTTTGGGCTTGACAGGCATGGTGACATTTATTGGGATGAGAAAGAAGTAGTAAAGTGCTCTTCAGACATCGTTATTTTATTCTGAATTGTTTTAAGGAGTTACCAGCTATGAAATTGACCTAATAAAGGGACCAAAACAACATTTTAATGACTCACACATCTGAAACCTGGGGACACAGGCTTCCGTATTCTTTCCATAACCGCCTGGATTAAACAGAAGTTGGCAGACGATGGCTCAAGCCCAAATCCGGCCCACCACCTGGTCTTGTACAGCCCGGGAGCTGAGAACAATTTTCACAGTTTTAAATGTAAATGTGAAAAAAGACCATGTAGCCCTTTAGCTAGAACAGTTGTTCAATTTTTTCCTCTTGGCTCACAAAGCCTAAAATATTTACTATCTGGGCCCTGTATAGGAAAAGTTTGCTGACCCCGGGCCCAAATTAATTGGTTTGACTCAGACTGAAGAAGTGTGCTCAAGTGGAAACAAAACAAAACAAAACAAGAACTCTCACCGCTGCTGGGCCACCCCTGCCCCCTGCGGTTACCAGCCCCCATCAGCTGAGACTGTGAATCTGATTAATGCCAGTGCAGTGCTGGTTACCAGGAACAAGTGATTTATTTTAGCATCTAAATTGTAAATGGTGTCTATGCTTCCCAAGAAGCTGTTTGGTTTAGAAAATTGCCCATCATAAATGCATGCAATAAATCCATTATTCTGAACCTAAAGAAAGGTACTCAATTTTTATAAGAGAAAAGCAGTTTCTCTTCATCCTTGCTAACAACCTATTGTGTAAATAATTTAAAACAATAGCTTGAATGGGTGCTAAATTATCAGCTTGCCAAAATACAATCATGGCTCTTATTTTTCCAATTAATCATGCAGAAACTAAAAAAAAATCCATTTGCTGATATTTCCCTAGTGGGGCCTCCTGTCCACCCCTCAATTATCCAAGAATGCATGGCAGTTACTTGGTCCTATGGGAAGGTGTCTGGAGTGGGGACCCACCCACTCAGGGGCCCCAGCTTTCAGAGTTTTAACTGTTGACCCCAGTCCTGGATGGTCCTGCTCTTCCTCACCTACTGCCAAAGACATGCTGCACCTTGTTCTCATGCAGGTTGCAGGGCTCCTGAGGTTCTAATTCCTTCAGTTCATGCTCATTCAGCGTCCAAGGGCCAGAGTCCTAAGAGGCAGTCAGCTTCAGCCCCACACTGTGCCTCTTCCTTGAGACTTCAGGGCCCAGGATTAGGACTAGATTCAGGGCATGCACCTGCCCCCTCCCTCTGGCCCTTGTGGGGTGATTTCTAGCAAGTTAATCTTGGCCAACATCAAACCCTTGCACTGGAGAACTCACCACATCTCTCTGGGATGGTGCAGGGCTTGGGCAGAAGACTTTTTTGGACCCTTTGCAAATTTATGCCCCCGTTCCTCAGTAATCACTTCTGTGCACCAGGGGAGATTGGGAGCAGTGGTCTTTGTCAGACTATAGAAGTCCTGGGCAGTGAATGTCTATGAGACTCATCTTTGCATAACCAAAAGGGGTTCCTGGGAGTCTTTCCTCCCCTGTCCCTCTGAGACCATTGGTCCCAAGGTGATTTGCTAGTTCACCTGGTGGAAGTGACCAGCAGCTTTTGTTTTGCAAAATTCATTCATTCATTCATTGAACAAATGCGTACACAGCTTCCCCTATGTGCCTGGCACTGTCCTAGGCATTTGGGTCACACCATTGAGCAAAATAAAGACCCCTGAACTCATGGGGCTCATGGGAGTGAGTTAAGTTCTGTTCTGGAATACAGCACAGTGCTGTGGGGAGCTTAGAGGTGGGACGACAGGTTGCTGTGTGCATGTTGTATCCAGGGTGTTGGGAAAGGCTTCACATGAGAAGAGACATTTGCTGAGGTCTTGAATGCTGCATGGGGTTGGCCAAGGAACACAGGAGTAGGGTTGGAGAACAGACTTCTTAGTTTCTTGCAAATAAACCAATGCTAGGAGATGCCGTTCAGGAAAAAAGGCACATGTAGGTGGGCTGGGCCACCGAGGGACTCTGAGTGCTAAGCACAGGAATTTGGACTGTGCACTTATAGCCTCATTTTCAGGGACCCCCAGCAGTGAGCGAGCTAGGGGAGGATCCATTCACAGAGACTTCAAGGTGAGTGGTGCCCCCTACAGTTGGGTCCTGCCACTCTTCCTTTCACTGGTTCGTGACCCACCCCATCTTCATCCCAGGGCTGGCTTGTGCAAGGCCTGTTGGAGGGAACGCTGATGTGCCTTCTCATCCTCACCTTTCTAGTGATCATGCTGAATAACTTCTCTCCTTAGGTGCCTATGTGTCACACCTCCTGATTTAGGACCAGAATTCGTTAGCACCCGGTATGTTCTGTGTATGGGCACCTTCAAGGGTGGAGAAGATTCCAGGGGCCCATCTTTCTCAGTCCAGAGTGGTGCTTTGTGTACAGTGTTTCTAACTGTGGGCTCAGCCCCAACACTGGGGGCTCTGAAACAGCAGCAGGTGAGGGTGTAGGCCAGGGGTCCTCAAGTTTGCTCTTCGGATCATGTGGAGCCCGCATCATCTGTTGCAAACAGCTCTACTGAATGTGAAACTCCAGGAGTGAGGCCTGGAGTTAGCTCTGTGG
Source organism: Craseonycteris thonglongyai (assembly GCA_004027555.1). NCBI lineage: Eukaryota > Metazoa > Chordata > Mammalia > Chiroptera > Craseonycteridae > Craseonycteris > Craseonycteris thonglongyai. The sequence goes on along the minus strand of PVKE010000268.1, from coordinate 111,612 downwards.
ACATGCGCCTTTCCGCACCCCCAGTGGTTCTTACGCATGCGAGAGATTGAGGACTACTGTGTAAGAGAAACACTCCTTAACGTGTGGGGGAAACACAAATGAGATTGCTGTATTTGCACTTGAATTTGGCAACCTGCGGGTTGACTAACTTTGTTGGCCTTGGCTCAACCGTGATTCATATTCTGGGGCTAGAACACAACTGGGGTCTGTAACGAGGAAGACTGGAGGATGGATTTAGGGTGGGCATGAACAGTGTCCATCACAGCCTTCCTAATTTCCTATGTCACCATCAACCTACGGGCTCAAGTTGTTGGGTCCACTCCCCGCCTGTCTGAGGCGACCGGAGGCTTTGGCAAAGGGGTAACACCTGTTATCATACCCGCCTTTGTGGCTCTTGATGCCTTCTTTGGGGTTTGTTACAAAATCAGTCAAAGGGAAAAGATATTCTCTTTCAACACATCTCACAGAGCTGCACTCTGCGGGGTGTGTGGGGGTACAGATGTGCTGACAGAGACAGTCTCATCTTGACATGTTTCAAAAACTGCTGAGCCTCGTGCACTGATTTTTCTGAAGAAAAGGCTGACCATTCTCTCCCACCCCAATTATCCCCCAAATCCAGTTTGGGTTCAAATGACTCCCCCTAGTAACTGGCTGTTGTTATAGACAGAGAATTTTACATGTTGGCGTTGCTCTCCCTAGGAGGGGCACGGTTTCTCCTGCAGGCAAAAGCAAGGGCAGCCACTCAGTAGCTGGATGCTGAGATTCGAGTCCTGGCGTAGCCAGTGTGACCTCAGGCAAGTCCTTGAACTTCCCTGGGTGTCTGTTCATGTGGCTCTAAACAGGAGATGTAATTGCCACCCCCTGGGGTTGTTGTGTGGATGAGCTGGGAGGATGAGGGCAAAGGACTTCAAAGGGAGCAGGAAGGCTGCAGTCCTCCAAGGTGCCCAGGTCTCTCCTTGCCTTCAAGACTTCTTCCATGAGCACATTTTCAGTCCCCCTGCTGGCTGACTAACTTTGTTAGAAATCAGTACCGTGGTTCATTTGGAGGCAAGGTTCTCGTGCCTCATTGGCCTTTTTGCCTCTTTTTAAGCTTTCCCACAGAGTTGGTATGTCTCCAGCTTCTTGATGTGTGGGCATCTGTGAGAGGCCTGTTTCCTCTTGTTTATTTTTCCCTGCTGTTATATATTTTTTAAGATTTATTTATTTATTTTATTGTTTTTGACAGAGAGAGAGAGAGAGAGAGAGAGAGAGAGAGAGAGAGATACAGAGACAGAGAGAGAACTGAGCTGGGGGAGCTCCCAGTTCAGCACATGGTTCCGCATGGGCCGGGGCCGGGATTTGATCCTCGGTCCCCGGGGCTGCAAAGTGAGCACTTAACCCACTGAGCCATCCCGGCCTCCCGTTTTCTTTTATCGCTGAGGTCCACATTGCTCTCCAGTGCGGCCCACACAGTTTTAAATGTACTGTGTAGTGTATGTACTGTTCTGTGGGAGCACACCTGTGTAGGTAGCATCCAGATCAGCACATGGAACCTTTCCATCACCTCAGAAGGCTTCCTTGTTGCCGTCACATCACCCACTACCCCACAGAGCCCCCACCCCACGGCCGCCCCGTTGACCAGCCTGTCCTCACACTGCTCAGGAGCTGTTCTTTTCCTTTTCTTTTTTTTTTTTTTTAAAGGAATCTGATTTAATATATTTTTATTTATTTATTTTTATTTTTGACAGAGAGAGAGATACAGAGACAGAGACAGAGAGAGAACTGAACTGGGGGAGCTCCCAGTTCAGCATATGGTTCCGCACGGGCCGGGGCCGGGATTCGATCCCTGGTCCCTGGCGCTGCAAAGTGAGCGCTTAACCCACTGAGCCATCCCGGCTTCCCCTCCTTTTCTTTTTCAAACAAAGATTTATTTTATTATTTTTGACAGAGACAGAGAGAGACAGAAGCAGAGAGAGACAGAGAGAAAGGGGAGGGCCCAGAGCAGTCTCCATAGTTGTACGTCATCAGTTTTTGACACGGTTTCATTCCACGCAGGTGGGCGGGGGCGTGCAGGGCAGGAACTGGGCTGGGGGCCTCCTGCATGGGAAGCACTTCCCAGTTCAGCATATGGGTCCGCATGGGCCGGGGCCAGGATTCGATCCTTGGTCCCCGGGGCTGCAAAGTGAGCGCCTAACCCACTGAGCCATCCCGGCTTTCCCAGGAACTGTTCTTGAACTTCATGTGAAGTGGCATTATACACTGTGAATGTCACACTGTCCCCTCAGTCCCTTCACTCCCTTTTCCTTTTCGACTTCAGGGAGCCCATCAGCCACTTTCTGATGGGTGGCCCTCCTGCCTTCTAGCACAGCTTCCCGAGATGGGCAGAACCCTCAGACGGGCTTGCTTGGGTTCCCCCCAGTTTAAAAATTGGAACCTGCCCATACAACTCTGAGTCCTGGCTTCTCATCACACTTCAGGAGACCTGGCCACCCTGGTCTGCCTCCCTCCACAGCGGCAGCTGGTGGGGTGAGACGTGGCTGCCCCCGCCCTGACGGGCAAGCCTGCTCCAGCACCCGGCTGGGCCCGCTTCCCTCAGCACTTCCCCAGCTGATGCCTGTAGCCCGGCAAGCTAATCTAAACGGGAGGAATCAGTGCGGGCTTCCCAGAGGACGGCAGTGGGTCTTGATCGGCTGCGGGAGAATTCCTCGTCCCTCACCCCCAAGTCTTCTCAGGCTCCTCCTCAGCATGGACCAGTGCATCGGATCCCTTCCTGAGGGGGGAGCTACAGTGTGTGCTGGGTGGGGGTGGAGGCAGGACAGCAGATGCTGAGGTGACCGCACCAAGGCCCATGGAAGTGGTTCTCAGCGCATGGGCTCCCTGGATCAGGATCACCTGGGGGTGCTGGTCCCAATGCAGACCTATGCAGCAGAAACCGGAGGGATGGTCCCCAGGTAATTGCCGAGGTCACTCAAATGTGAGGACCGGCAAGGTCAGGCACAAAGCGTGGTTCTCGGGCAAGGCCGGGGCCCCGCTTCCAGGCTGCCCGTGTGCCTTGTTCTGAAGACCCGCTTTCTGGGCACAGCTGAGGCCCTGCCACGCTAAGGGCATGGGGAATACCTTCCTGCCGCCACCCCTGCACCTGGAGGAAATGTCATGCTTGCCTTTGCCAAGCCTTGTTTCCTTGAATCTTTGTACTGTCACCCGGGCAAGGGGCCTGCTCCAGGGAGTGGGATGGTGGCTGACTGGCAGGTCAGGCCACTTTGTGTCCCCTCCACCTTCTCAGCCAGGTGGCTTTCCATTGCTGGGCTCTGGCCAGGGGGCTGGAACCAGGACCCTGTGCAGAGGAGGAGGGTGTGGTGATTTTTTGGAGCCTTCAACCATGGGGGGTGGGGGTATATGCTGGGGTGGCCAGGGCAGGGGCAAGGCTGTGGGGAGTGGGTAAGGAGGCACTCATTCTCAGGGTCTTGTGTGTGACCCCAATCGAGTGCCTGCCAAGAGTGAGGTGTCTGGGGAGCAAAACGTGAGGGGGCCACCCTGCACGTGCAGGAACCTGAGATGAGCGCCTCCTTAAATGTCACCTCACCAGCCTCCCCCAGCCCCCTCTACCCCCCTCCCTGTCCTGCACCCCAGGTCGCTGCACCTCTGACGGCTGTCAGGTGTGCCAGGGTCGCAGGTGAAGGAGAGGAGCGGAGACATCGAGAGCATTCTTGTCTCTGGCTCTCAACCTTGGCTGCATATTGGAAGCCCCCGGGACCCTTACAAACCCCGGTGTCCAGCGCCACCCTCAGAGGTTCTGATTTAATCGATCTGGGGTGCAGCCTGCCATTGGGGTTTTTAAAAGGCCCCCCAAGGGATTCTGCCGTGCAGCATAGTGTGAGAAGTTCTGGTGCAGGGCAGGTGTTGATTCCTGGTTTTCCTTTCGTTGGTTTTCCAACCACCCAGCACGATGTCGACTTCCACGGGGATACAAGAAAACAGCCTGCAAAGTGGACGGGGTAGGAGCAGAGCGGAAAGAACGCCTGCGCGTCAAGCTCCCAGTCTGCCAGATGCATCGCGTTTGCTAGTTAACAGCCAGCCCTGGGAGGTGGTGTTCCCAGGCCCAGTTACACAGGAGGCGCATGGCCGCATTGGTGACGCATCTGCGTGCCACAGCCATGGGACGTGAAATTGGCATGTGACCAGCAGCAGATAGGAATGGAAGGCAGTACAGTTGCTTTCAGACTAATTTCGCAAAGACTGCATTTCTGGGGTCAGCTGGCGGAGGGCTTGGGAAAGAACAGCCCCTAGCTCTTCTCTGCCTGTAGGACAGAGGGTGGGAGGGGGTGAAGGCTATTCTGGTTTCTCCTGTCCCATCAGAGCCAGCTGCCTTTAAGTATCAGTCTCTCTCTCCCTTTCCTTAAGCTAAACAGGTCCCTGGACCTAAAGCGGGTTGAATAGTGTGATACAAAAAGGGGAGGGGACCCCTCTTTGCCTACAAATATGCACACATGCACACACGCACGCATGCCAGACTTGCAGTTCTACCTATTAGGTCATTGGACTCAACATGAAGGGGTAAGCAGGGGAGACTGTTCAGTCAGGCACATCACGTTGTGGATTCCTGAGGAACTTTGTGGGGAGCTGGCCCCAGCATCCTTGGCAGACGCTTGGTTCCTGGCAGACAGACGGCAGAGGCTTCTGAAGATGCGGAGGGAGCATTTGAGGTGAGGCTTGGAAGATGCTGAAAGTGCCTATTTAATGGGTAACTTTATGCAAAAGAATCATCACACTGGCTTCCCAAACCAGTGACAACGCTGTGAGCAGCTTTTTGCAGTGGTGGCAAAAGTTCAGTGTCTTTTGCTGACAGCTCTTTCGGCTGTTCAGGGCAGCTCACGGAGGAGCGGCGGGCAGGGGAGGGAGCACCAGCCTGGTGGGGCCCAGCCAATTACTGGCTGCCTTGCCTGGAGCCAGGCACTCAGCCCCTGAGTCCTGTGTCCTCCCATACACCTCGGGACTTCTGCTGCTGCCCGAGAGGGAGCAACAGGGACTGGACTTACCCTTATACCCGATCAAGTACAAAACAAGCAAGCAAGCAAGCAAGCAAGCAAGCACACAACCCAAATACATGGAACAGTGATTTCTAAGACACTGGCAATCAGGCCACAGAATCTTAGTGACTCCAGCTCATTGATTATCTCTGTTTACTTGTGAGAGTTTCTAGGTTGTGGCACAAGGAGAGGGGCAGAGGCCATAAGGGGAGAGGTGGAACTATTCTTGATGAGAAATGATACAATAGCACTTGAAGCTAGACGGTGATAAGTTCAAGACGTATTAATACATTTTGAATGTTAAAGCAATCACTCAAACAGCTGTGGTTTAGAGCTATTAATAATAAGTCAACAAAGAAGATAAAATTGGATCATCAAAAATAGTCAATCCATAAGGAGGTGGGAAAGGAGAATAAAAAACAGATGGAACAAACAGAGAACAAATAGTAAGATGATGGACTCACGCCTCAGCATATCAACAATCACATTAAGCATAAATGGTCTAAACATCACTTAGAAAGTGTCATCTTGTTAGCTATTAACCCCTTATCAGATACATGGTTTGCAAATATTTTCTCTCCTTCCATAGATGTCTTTTTCATTTTGTTGATTGTTTCAAAGAAAAACACTTTAAATAAAAAGACAGAAATATGTTAAAAGTAAAAGAATGGAAGATATGCCATGTTAGCACCACACGAAATAAAGCTGGAATGCTGTCACATCAGACAAAGCAGATTTCAGAACAAAGTACATTACGTGGGCACTATCTATCTATCATCTATCTATCTATCATTGATCTTTCTCTATCATCTATCTATTTATCTATCATTATACCTATCTACCTATCAATCAATTATCTATCAATCATCTCTATCTATCTTTCGAGCTATCTATCATCTCTCTGTCTACCTGTCTATCTACCTATCAAATCAGTCATCTACCTATCATGTCTAACCTATATCTATAAGGCTGGAAACAGTGATTCTTGTCTCAATGGATTTTGGTAAGAACCGAGTGAGGTAATATCTGGGAAGTGCTTCGTAGACTGCAAAATCTGATACTGGGCCTTCATTATTAGAAATTAGATGGTCTGAATCGAACCATTTGGTTCTCTAGGGAAAAGGGAAATACCAGACAGTGCTCTGAAGAGGGCAGGTAGGGCCGGCTGGAGTAGCCCGGGCCCAGAAACCTCAGTGCACACGTGCCTCCAACAGCAGATGCTTGGCTGGAAAGGAAAGCATGGCAGTTACGGTGCTACATCAGTGTTGCCCTGCTGGGACTGATACCATTGTCTCCATTTAACCTTTAAGACAGTGGAAGCCCCACAGCACAGAGCCATTAACCTACTGAGTGAGAGTTTGGACCCCTGCAGACTAGAGCGGAGCCCAGACCTTAAACACAACCCTCAGCGAGAGGTGAGGCGCAGGGAGGGTTACGCTGGACGGCAAAGGAGGGCGGCAGGCACAGAGGGGAGACAGCGCCCCCTGCCGCCCACTGCAGGCAGGTGTCCCCGCACCGCCCTCATCCCCATGCCCCTGACCTGCCTTCAGCAGGAGCCACAGGTGAGGAGGGGATACCTTGGGGACTGCGCTCCTGGAGTGTCCAGTCCTTGGAGTCAGGAGGTCTTAGCCCTGTCCCGACTCATACAGAACCTTGGTTTTCTCAGCTAGAGAATGAGGTAATGGCACTGACCTCTCGTGCTTGTCCCAAGCTTCTGTGAGTGGGGCAGTTCTTCATAAAATGCTGACCTGTGGTGCTGAGTTCCTGCTGTGTCTCTTCTCTTTGTCCTCCCCTCTCCTGACCTCTTTCCCCTGTGTCACTCAGCGATATTTGTTCTCCCCTCAGACCCTCCTCCGCCTCTTCGTGGCCTTGAAGGTGGTGCCTTCAAGGTGGAGGGACTGGGGCGGGAAAGCACGAGGGCCGAGTGAGACTGAGTTTTTTAGCGTTTCATTGCTGTGTGTGTGTTTTTTAATTGAGGTGAGATTCGCATAACACAACTGGCCATTTGAAAGCGTACCATTCAGGGGCAGTCAGTGCATTCACAATGCCACCTTCCTCCAGTTTCAAGACTTCTCATCACCCCAGAACACCTGTATTTATGAAGCAATCACTTCCCATCCCGCCTTCCCCCACCCCCTCACTAACCTGTTCTCCCTCCCTACGGATTTGCCTATGCTAGTCCTTTTGTACAAAAGAAATCATACAATATGTGACATTTTGTGTCTGGCTTCTTTCACTTAATGTAATGTTGTCTAGATTTATCCAAGTTGTAACATGACTCGGCACTTACACCCTTTTTACAGCCGAATCATGTTTATAGTATGTTTATACCACACTTTGTTATCCATTCATCCATTGGTGGACACTGGGGGTGTTTCCAATTTTTGTCTGTTGTGGCCCCATTTGTGGACAAGTGTCTGCTTGGGTGCCTCTTTTAGTTCTGTTGAGCATATACCTAGGAGTGGAATTGCTGGGTCATATGGTAATTTTATGATTAACTTTGAGAAACTGCCAAACGGTTTTCCACTGTTACAGTTCACCTGACAAAGGAACCAAGTGGCACTCAGGAACATAGGAGTCACAAAGCTTTATTCACACCGGTGAGCTCAGAGGAGTGTTTCTCCAAAGGCTGAGCCCCACCTGCAGGGTGTGCAGAGCATATATGGGGTGGGGGTGGGGTGGGGGTTCACCTGGTCTGTAGGTCAGGCGGATGCAGGGGCAGGGAGCAATTCTCGCCACAGTAACGGTGGCAGGAAGCAAGCGAGACCACAGACGCCGATGACAGGGTTACATGAAGAAGCAGGAAGTTCCCTGGTCTGGGGTCCAGCTATTGTGAAGTTTTATTCTGCCCTATCACCACAACTGCTGTCACTCCCTGTAGCTGTAAGATTATGCTATTCTAAGTGCAAAGATAACACAACGCCATAGAAAATTTAGAAATTATTTGTTGAGCAATTTTTTAAAGTTTTACAGTAATTTTAAAATAAAATTATATATGTTTATTGTAACAATTCAAATAAATTTCTAGAAGAAAAAAGGCCTTTTATCTTTTCCCCCACCCCCCTCCTGCTCCTTTCCCTGTGGCTGACCAGTGTTAACCCTTTGGTCTATATCCTTCCAAATATTTTCTAGTCATTTGTATTATTTTTGAATTTTCTTTTTTACATGAATATGTCGTACTATCCGGATTGTCTTGCTTTGAAATCTTTCCACGCAATTCTTGTGAATTTTGCTCGTGACAGTGGTGGAAACAGGCTAAGGGGCCCTGGCACCTTCTGATCCACGGCTCCACCTTGTGCTGTTTGAGAACCGTCTGGGCCTCAGGGATGGACAAGACGGCTCTTGGAGGGCTGAATAGTGAATGGATTGTAATGTTCCTTTTGTTACTTGCATTTATAATGAGAAGAAAATGAATATGAACTGCTTGTCTGATAAAAATAGAGAAGGATTGAGGTCCTGAGGCCCCGCGCACAGCTTGTATCTTAATTTAGCCCTTACTCATTCCCCTTGTTGCATAATGAGTTGTTTACGTGTTTGCCTCCCTGAGGGCGGCCAGCGCTGCGTTCTGTCCTCCTCTCTACTCCTGCCGAGTGTGCCTGGCACACACGTGGCTTCTCCAGGGCTGTGGCTGAGGCTGCAGAGGAGAAAGCAGGTTCCAAGGACCCCCAGGGTCCCTCAGTTCCGTGTCACAGAAGGTCGGGCACCTTCGGAGGGCGTGGGGCAAGGCCCTGGCCGGCTGGTAGCGCTCCCCGGGAAGCTGGGTGTGAGCACGGCAGTTATTTCTGTGGTCCGGGCCAGGGGGCCCGTGGCAGGCAGCACCCAGCTGAGGAAGTAATTAGAATGCTGCCAGGAGCAGGAAGCAGGGACAGGCTTGGAGGCTCTGGCTCCCTTTCCAGAGAGATATAAATAGCCAGTCTGTTGGCGGAGGTGGCAGCACTACACACAGGAATAGAGGTGGGAGCAGTCAGCACCTGGGCACTCGGGAGTGGGTGGGTGGGTGGGGGGAGGGTCTGTCTCCTCTGCTTGTCTGTCTGTCTGGTTTGGGAAGGTGCAGGGGAGGGGCACTGGCTGGCAAGGCGCATGCGGTCAGTGCCCAGCAGGTAGGTGCCTGGCGGGGCCCTCCTTCCCCTGCCTGCGGTTCTCCCACCTGACCCAACAAGACTATTCTGCTGATACTCCCGGTCCTGCTCGGGGCTCAGACCACTAGTGGGGGCATCACAGCCGCACAGTCCCCTGCTGGAACCGGCTTCCTGCCTCGACGTTTCCACCAGGAGCTATTGAGTCAGGCTGGGATACCAGAGCCCAGATCCTTTACAGCATTTTCCAGGGCTCGGTTATTGCTGGTGCTGGGCAGCTCTGAACCTGATTCAGCAGAAAACACCATATAAATAATCTGGAGGAGGACCGGGGGCTGCGCGGGACCCCCACACCCTGCCAGCAGGGGGCAGGCACCAAGGGCCCCTGGGCTTCCTGAACATCAGGGCAGAGCCACCCACTCCGGGACCAAGCCAGGGCTGGGAGCACTGTCAGCTTCTGGTGACTGGCGTGGCAGCGATCCGGGGTCCCTCCACAGTCCTCCTCTCAGCTGTGGTGCTGTCCACACCCCTGCCGTCGGGGATTCCGGTTGGAAAAAGCGAGCCGGTGTGGACTAACCTGGCTGGGTGACCCGGGGTGAGTCTCTTGCCCTCTAGGTGTTGGGACCCTCAATGGTAAAATGAGGAAGTTGAGCTGGGTGAGTGTTGAGGTCCTGTCCAGCAGTTCTGTTTTGGGGTTCATCCACACTGGAGTGTGGACGAGCACCATGTGGTATGTGCTGGGGTGACCCATATGTGGGGTCCCGTGTGCTGGACAAGGAGACCCTCTCACTGGTCAGGGCCAGGTGGACCCTCCAGGCCAAGAGCAGCTGAAGGGTGCGCTCGGATAGGGCCTGATTCTTGCTGCCGAGGAAGCAGAGGCATCTGACTGTGTCACCACAGCAGGACTTGGGAAGCTGAGTTCAGCGTGGCTTGTCCTGTGCCCTTATTGCTAGAACATTTGTAACTGGGAGGTAGTGAGCTTTCTGTCCCTGAGCGGACGTGCTTCCATAAGGATGAGGAGGAAGGGATTCCCCGCTGTAGTTCAGGGGTTCCCAGTGTGCCAGGGCTTCAGGACCCCTGGAGGGGCTTGTCAATAACACAGACCTCCAGGCCCCCCCAGCCTCCTGAGTGGGACCTCCAAGGGTGGGGGCCAGGAGTCTGAGCAACACAGACCCCGTGAAAGTCCCCCAGTTCTATGAGTCCGTGGTGCACTGGGGCTTCCCTTACCCTAAATGTGTCATGCCAGGTAGGTTTCAAGTACTTGGCAACTACTGAAGAGGTGACAATAGATGAAGATCAAACAACAACCTCAGGAGACCATGAACATGAAGCTTAATCTGTTGACTTGGCAGCAGCCACAGAACCTGGAAAAATGGCTTCCTTGGAGGCCTCTGAAGAAACAGATGTCAGACATCACGCTTTCTGGGAGTTCAGTGCTGAAAGGGTTTTGGCATATTTTAAGGGAAACTGAAGCAGAGGGCCTTCCACAAGACACTGCTCTGTCAGCTACTCTAGCTCAAACTCAGCTCCTGATGAGGAGGGGGCCTGGTGCGGTAGGAAGAGCATGGCCTCAGCTTGTCTGTGCTGATCCTTCTCACTGGCTGTGTGACTTTGAGCTAGTCCCTTACCCTCTCTGAGCCCCTTGTTTGTAAAATGAGGAAGCCGGACTTTTAAGTCCTCCCCTACCTGTTACAGTACCTGGAAAACCAAAACCCAGGATATTCGCTTAGTTTCTGGCATCAAACATGGTTCTGAGCTGTTTTGTTGCTGTGGAATCCCCCTCCTTCTTATGTCCCAAGGGAGCCCTGTCCCCCTCCCTTTTAATGACCCAGCATCTGCTCGATGTGGGATGGCTTGACCAGTCGAGTGGGAAGGCCTGGCAGCAACAAGCCAGAACCATTGGTGGGGAGGGAGTGAACATGTGGAAGTACTCAGGCAGGGGCCACAGGCCAGGGACCATGCATGGCATGCGCTCCAAGATGCAGGACCAGGGCTGGGTTGGGGTGGTGGCAGCAGGAAGCTGTGGCCTCTCCTCAGAGCTAGGCCTGGGTGAGGAGGGGGACTGCAGGTTAATTACTACAAAAGGCCCCAGGAGAATGAGGCCTCCCCAAAAAGCATAATGGTGAAGTGTTAGGGTCCAGGATGCTTCTGAAGACACCTCTGGATCAGGGATGGGGGCAGGAGGTGTTAATGCCATCTCCAGAGGGCACGCCTAGGGCAGGGCATGACCCTTGCTCTGTTTGTAGCTCTCACAAAACCCGTTTGGTTATATGTGACAATAGCAAGGCCCCGTGCCTCTTCATTTGCCATCCTCTCTTCTTGCTCTGACGTCTCACCATGAGCTACCCTTGCTGAATACCTGCCACAGACTAGGGGCCAAACTTGGCTCTTTCCAGAGGTCATTTTATTTACTGCGTACAAAAATCCTTCCATTTAGGAATTACTATCCCCAGTTTACAGATGTGGAGCTTAGGCTCTGTGAGGTTAGTTAACCTGCCCAAGGTCAGTTAGCTAGTAAGTGACACAGTGGGGACTTTATCCCAGGTATCTTTGACTTCAACTGTACCATCTTGCCCAAGGCTAAACCATCGGTCCTTTCTTGGGAAAGGACTCCAAGGTCAAGTGACCATTCTTATGGCATCAACTATTATCTTTATAGAGAGACCTCCCACATCTTAACTTACTGTCTTGCCCTGTCCTCTTAGTCCTAAAAAAAAAAGAGTCACCTTTGCCCCTCATATTCTGTACATTTGGCAGGTATAGAATGACCTGCCCTGCCTTTGTGCTTTCTAACCACGGCGCCTTCTGGTCACGGAGCTGGATGGAAGTCCTGCATCCTCTTTGTCTCCCCTCTCCTCTTCATCTCATGTACTCAGTCAGAAGCAGCAGCCTGTGGCGGCTCCATTTAAAATGTTTCTTGAGTCTGTCCTTTTGCCCCCATTCCTAGGCAGTGACCCATGTGCCTCCCACCCCCACCACCTGGTCTAGCACAGTGGCTTTCTCCTGTTCGTCCTGCCTCAGCCCCGCCCCTCCGGTCTATCCCTGAGACGCTCCCAGGTGACGGGTTCCAGTGCATCGCCTTCCTTCCGCCCTCACTGCTTGGCTCCTCCGCAGGCTCCTGCTGCCTCCCTGTAACGGCTTTTTGTGATCTGGCTCCAGCCTGGTTTCTCTATGGAGTAGTTCACATCTGCCAGAATGGCTTGCTATTTCAGATGTACCTTCCGCTTCCCTAACTTCCAGCTCTGTTTGTCCAGCCCTGCCTGTTTCCTCCCTCTAAGTGTCACACACCCCGTCTTTCAGAAACCTCCTCTTGTCCCTGGGCCAGGGGAGACCAGTCACCAGACCCCTGGAACCTCCCCCTCCTTAGCTTTCCCATAACGCTCACTGTCTCTGCGCATTTCTGGGGCATCTGTCATGGTGTCTGAGTTGAGCTTCCCAAACAGGACTGGAAAGACCTTTGTGTTTGGAATCAGCCTGTCCTTGACTGAAGCTCCAGGTTAGAGTACTGAATGGAGACATTCGCTGTTCTGTAAGTCAGAGCACCTTCCTGTACACATATAGATTGAGCACCTACTACGTTCCAGGTTTTGTTCTGAGCACAGAATGCAATGCAGGAGACAAAGTTCTTGCCCTCAAGGGGCTGATGGTCGAAAGACAACATTTAGAAAGTATGATTGTTTTGTAGGGCACCTAACTATAGCTAAAGTGCCAGGGAAGGCTTCCCCAAGGAAGGAAATTGAATATTTAAATTTTTTATGACTCAGCGTTTTATTACGAATTTCAACAAAGAATAACGTTTTAATAAATATAATCAGAACCAACAAAATGCAGGGGAAAACATGAACACTGTACTCCCCAGGGCACTAAACTTGACATTGCGATCTGAAGCGATTTATCAGGTGAAGAGGAGGGAAAGCACATTCCAGGCAGAGCGCATGTGCAGGAAGGCTCAAAAGCCATCTGGAGCCTGGCACAGTTGAGGGACTGACAAGCAGAAGTCCGGTATGGCTGGGGCTGGCACGGAGGGGTGAGAAGGGGCTGGGAGCCATGGGCAGGGGCCAGACGGGCTGGACCCAGGTAAAGTAGGAGCACACAGTGTCGTGGCGGGAGAGCAGAGGGCCCCGTCTAGCTAAGGAAGCTCTAGGCCCCGGGAAGCATCAGGGGACCCAGACGAGGAATGGGTGATCTGGAGGCAGAGCATGGGGAAGTGGCTGGCAGAACTCTGAAGCCTAGGGAAACAGTCCGATCCCTGGACCTGCCCTGTGACCTGGCCAGTGGTCAGGAATCTAATAGCTCTATGGGAGTTCACCACGCAAAGCACGGCAAGATAAAGCCCCAAGAGAGCTGTCTGCAAAGCTCTGTGTCGGCAGTGTGTGCTTCCAGAAAGCCTTCCTGGGACCGGTGGGCGTTGAGATCCATCTGGAAGGTGGCATTCGTAGTGCTGGGGTGGGTGGGCTTGGGATGGCCTTTTCTGCTTCCTGCCAGTGCCCAGAGCCCAGGCCCTGGCTAATGGCCTCTGGCTCTGGGGCTCACAGTGGCTGTTAGCCCTGGAGGAAGCAGCCAGCCTCTCCTTCCACAGCAAGAGCTGCCCTTGGGAGTCTGGGGTTGACAAAGGCCTCGACATTCATTTCCTACCCAGCCTCTGCCAACCTAAGCAAATAGCTGCTTTCTTTCCAAGGCAATTGGACCAACTTGTCCAAACGCACAGTCAGGGAGTGGGTCTGAGCTAAGGTCTTTATCTATTACAGCACCTCTCCCCCCACCCCTGTCCAGAAGGCTTTTGATTCACAAAATACAATTTTCATTTATATTCATTCCTTCCCGTAGAACAGATCAGATGTAAAATGATTGGTTCTAATATGATCGCAAAGAAACCTGCTTATTTTCTCTCTTTTCCAGAGAATTTTGCTTTAATGAATTCATCCAATATTTATTGAGGCAGACATTATTCTAGGCACTTGGGATACATCAGAGAACATAACAAAGATCCCTGCCCAAGCTTATAATTTAACTGGCAAGATAAGCAGAAGATATAATCTGTAAGTGGTACGGTTCGTTAGAAAGGTGGTGAATGCTGTAGAAAAAGAACAAGGAGGGTAGCTGAATGGAGTTCTCTGTTGCCATGAGCCAACCTACCTTAGTGGGAAGGAGCATGAGGAGAAGGAAGAGATAGGACGGAGCTTCTGTTTTTCACTGGAATTTTAAACTAATTTCATAATGATGTAACTGTATCAGGAGGTGAGGGTGGTGGTGTGAGCTAAGTTCTCTTCTGTGACTGCAGAAAACAGGACAAGGGTCCTACAGTTAATAACTCAGGAAATAGAACTATAGGCATACCCATTTAGCAGTGTATAGAAAACTATCAGAAGAATTGAAATCAGAAACAACCAAAAGATTGAAAAGTCATTTCTTTGGAGGGAAAAATGACTGCAGGTAGGAAGGTGTAGGATAGAGTAGGCAGGGAATGCTTGCCTTTTGTTATAAGCCTTCTGGTATGCTGGGATTTTCAAAATCATAGGCATGTGCTACTTTGATGATTGAAAAAAAGACATTCTGGGGATGCTGGGATGGCTCAGCTGGTAAAATGTTCCTCTTACAGCCACGGGGTCTGAGGATCCAGTCCTGGTCCACATCTGTGTGGACCCATAGGCTGAACTAGGGTGTGCCTCCCATGCGGGAGGACCCCGGCCAGGTTCCTGCCCTGCCCCCCCCCCCCCCCCCCCCCCCCCCCCACAATCCACCTGTGTGGAATGAAACTATGTTGTAAACTGATGACGTACAACTAACTATGGAGACTGCTCTGGGCCCTCCTCCTTCTCTCTGTCTCACTATGTCTCTGTCTCTCTCTGTCAAAAAACCAATCAAAAGAAATCTTAAAAAAAAACCATTCTGCTGAGCTCAGGGTGGCTCATGGTGGGTGTCTTAGGAGATTCTGTAGGGAATGAGGCGTAAGTAGAATAGGTAAGTTCTGCCTCCCTTCATCCAAATTCACTCTTATTTGTTTTATGTATCTGACTTTCATGAAAGGTTTTGTTTGACTAAAGGGTTTTGCAGCTGAAATTGGTTTGAACTCCATGATCCCTTTTGGCTCTCATATTAATGATGCTTTATAAGCACCCATTACCCTGTGTGCTCATGACTATTTACCTTCTCAGAGAACTTCCATCATTTAGTCAGAAGTCTTGGAGTCTTCTCCCAGTTGGCTATGGCTTGAAGTGATTGCTGAGTTTGTTTTCAGTTTTCTTGGTACAGAAGTGAGGCCCTGCCGTCACTCATTTGACGACTGCTACTTCACAGTTCCTCTGGAGCCACTGTCAGACAAGGGCTACACCCTGGGCCTTCTGTGTGGCCTCTAGCACAGTGGCTATTGTAGCAACAGGTAGCATTTTGGCTAATAGTCCCAAGTTCATCCCAGTAACTGCAGCTTCTCTTGGGGTAGCTGTGAATTGTGAATTCTTATAGAATCTTTCTTCCCGATCCACTTCCCCTGGGGGAGGGGACCGGGAGGGGAGGGGAGAGAGAGAGAGAGAGAAGAGAGAGAGATGAAGAGACCACGAATGAAGGTAAGAAAGAAAGGCAACCCCCCGTTAGCTCAGTCACCTCCTAGCGACTGTACTTGCAGACATGTGTCATGGTCTGCCTGCTCTTTCCCATGTTAGGGGGGCCCCTCCCTTCATGTTTCTGGGGCTTTTGCAGTCATCCCTGTTGCTGCCCGACAACTGCTCCTGAGTTTGAGGTCCCAGGGGGTCTGCATTTCCAGGCATGTTTCATGCCTTCTTGGCTTTGCACACCTGTCCCTTTATCTGCTGTCTGGGGGATATGACATTAAGGCTTACAGTCCAAGTTCAAATGTCATGTAGCTGTAAAACCTTTTCTGGACCCCAACCCTGAGGCAACTATTTCCACCTTAGCACTTAGCAGGGCCTGGTCATCACTGCCTTGTGTTTTGGTGTCTTTGGGCGTTTGGACACACCCCATGGACACATCATTCTGTCTGGCATATAGTAGGCACTTGATAAGTGAACTGCTCACTGAACTAAATGAGGCATGTTTACTGGTCTTTTCCGTGCTTTAGGAAATATCGCTGGGCCTGAAAGAAGTAGCAGTGTGGGAAGGTCTCCAGCAGAGCCTCTCCATACATCTTTGCCTGTTTGCTTCTTTTTTTTAATTTTTTCTTTATTGTTTTTGACAGAGAGGGAGAAAGATAGAGATACAGAGACAGAGGGAGAACTGAACTGGGGGCACTCCCCAGTTCAGCATATGGGTCCGCACGGGCCAGAGCTGGGACTCGACCCTCGGTCCCCGGCGCTGCAAAGTGAGCGCTTAACCCACTGAGCCATCCCGGCTTCCCCCTGTTTGCTTCTTGAAAGACCAGCTTTGGAAGTCAGGTAACACCTAGACAAAGCTTCCCATGCTCGGAGGGATCCTATCTGGGGAGGGAGAATTATTGCCACCATTTTATAGGTCAGAGGATTGAGACTTGCTGATGATCACATAGTAGTAAATAGCAGAGTGAGAGGTTGGAACCCATGTCATCTGACTCCAGGGACACTGTTTCCTACCATGCGCTTCCTCGTAGTCCCCACAGTGTGCTCTGAGATGACACTGTTTAACTTTCCAGACCAGTTTCTCCCTCAGGCACCCAGGCAATGGTTTTTCTTCTAGACCCATGTCCGGAGAAGCTCCCCGTCGCTCCTGCTTCTTCTTCAAGTCCCTAAGACTTGCTAGCTCTTTCTCTGTCTCCTTTGCAGTTTGGAGGAGTTTAGTTTTCTCTCATATCTTTCAGATATCATGATTTCCAAATCTTTCAGTTGTTTTTTATTTCCGGCTGTGGTTCTTTCTGGGGGTGGGGTGGGGGGAAATTCTCCAATGCAGCCCTAGATTGGAGGAGGATAACAGTGAATTCGTTAGTGGATCTTTTTTGATGTTATTTGTGAGTGAACTCATGACAAAAACATCTATGAGCTAGGCTATTGCAGAGGACTGGCTGGTCTCAAGGCAGCTGAGTAATACCGTATTTTCCGGCGTATAAGACGACCAGGCGTATAAGACGACCCCCTAATTTTACAGTTAAAACATAGGTTTAGGCCTATATTCGCTGTATAAGACTACAGCCTTGGAAGTGGGGGGTAGTCTTATACAGCGAATATAGGCCTAAACCTATATTTTAACTGTAAAATTAGGGGGTCGTCTTATACGCCCGGTTGTCTTATACGCCGGAAAATATGGTAATGATTAGTCAGATTAAATCTCAACGTCTCCTCCTGCTTCAAGAATTCAAGTCCCAGTGACTAGACTGTGGGAACATTCCATCCGGTAGCATCTCAGCACAGTCTCGAGTCAGCACCATGTGAAGCTCTCCCCGCGTGCATGTGGGTCTGTCCCCATGGCCTTCACTGTGATGCCTTCAAGCCTCGAGGACTGCTGAGGTTGTTACAACAACGTTGGAGGAAATGTGATAAAAGGCTGTTAAAGTCTCTTTAATGTCAGAGGAGCTGGGCATTAAAAGGGATCATTCATCCTCATGTGGGTAATCTCAAGAGTCTCTCGAGTCCTGGTCTGGTCATTTCAATGGGCAGGAGAGCTCTCTGGGCTACATAGGAACACGGCAGCTCCATGCGTGACCATAGCAAGCTCTCCACACATAGTGGTTACATGTACTTGTGGAGAAACGTCATGATGTGTGAAATGTCTGCCTAGTTGACGTGGAGGAAGCAGTAGAGCCCTTGGGTCATTGCTTGTACTATGAAACTTCCTAACTTACCTCTGTGGTCATTTGCTCTGCTTCTTCCATGGCATCCAATGTGGAAAATTCTCCGTGTTCCTCTCCAAAGTCATCCCCTCCATCTTTGCCCTGGACCCCATCTCTGCTGAGATATTAAGGACTTACTTCTTCAATGACCCCTCTCTTTTCTGAGCCATCCATGTTTCCCTCTAAACTTGATTATTCCTATCAGCATATGAACAAGCTCCAATGTCACCTATCTTAAAAGAGCCTCCCTTGCTCCTATTTGTCCCTCGAGCTGCCACACTACTCTTTGCTCCCCTTGTCTAACAAAATGCCTCTAGAGAGTTGTCTATACTCTCAGTATCTCTGCTTCCTCTCCATCATTCCACCTCTCAAACCTACTGTAATGTAGACCTCTGGCTCACACTTCACTAAGTAGCTCTTATCAAGGTCACTTGCTGCTATGCATCAGAAAGGGCCACATACGAAACCTGACAAAGCTCCTGGAGGCCTGGGTGGTGGGCCTTACACACTCAGAGACAGAGAGTAATCACATAGGGTGATCTGAATGCTAACGTTCCTAAGAGCAGGGCATGGTGGGTAGTCACATCTGGGCTTGTAGTGCCCTCAGATATCTTTGTTCTTCTAAGATAACATACCTTTGAAATGTCATAGTCATTTTCCTTTTCAGAACCCTCAAAGGCACAACTGCGGAGACCGCATTATCTTGTTGTACACAGACCATCTCTATGTATTATAAATGTTAACTATCCTGCACCCACCAATGTAAATGAAGTATGTGTCTTTCTGTTTCACTTTCTATCCAATCTCAGAGGTTTCCCAGCTTTGCTTTCTTCTGCCTCCCTAACCTACCACCAATGGATTTCATGTAACCCTCCTTATGTCTCTTGATTCTCATATATGAAATAAACTGCAAAACTGACATTATTCGGAGCATTTTCTCAATCTGTTGAGCTTTTGCTTCCCCACAATTGTCATCAGTTTGGCTCAAACTCTCGTAAGACGTTTTCTTGGGCTGGATGTTCTTTCCGTGGCACTGCCAAGTTCAATGGCCATTTCTCCATCCAGAGAGAAGGGGGAGCGCCCAGAGCAGTCTCCATAGTTGTACATCATTAGTTTTTCATATAGTTTTATTCCACAGGGCAGGAACTGGGCCTGGGGACCTCCTGCACGGGAGGCACAACCCCTGTGAGCTGGGAGCCTCCTACATTGGAAGCATGCCCACTGAGGGAGTCTACCAGGGGCCTTCCACATGGGAAGCTTGTCCCGGCGAAAACTGAACTGGGGGCACATCCCAGTTCAGCATATGGGTCTGCATGGGCCAGGGCCGGGATATGATCCTCGGACCTCAGGGCTGCAAGACGAGTACTCAATCCGCTGAGCCATCCCGGCTTCCCCTCTGTCTCACTTTCACACCATATTCCCAATCTATGCACAGATCTGTCAGCATTTCCTTCAAATTATATTTAGAGTCTGGCTGCCTCTCCTCACCTCCACTGCTACTACCCAAGTCTAAGCCACCACTGTATCTTGCCTGGACTACTAACAATCTCTTACGTGGTCTCCCTGCTTCTCTCCTTGTCTCTCTCAACCCTAGCTTCCAGAATAATCTTTAAAAAAAGTGCAGTTAGATAATGCAGGGTTTTAAATCTTTATATCTTCTAAGGCATCCATCTCATTTGCTGAATGGGACCTGGAGTCCTTATTGGGGTCTACAGGCCCTTTAAGTTCTGGCTTCTGCTGCCTCGGTGGCCTCATCTCCCATCTCGCTTCCAGTTTAGCTGCTGGTCTCCTGGCTATTCTTGGGAGATGCTAAACCTACTCCTGCCTCATGGTCCTTGCCCCCTGTCCTCTAATCCTTATCACCCCTTCCTCTGGTATCTGCATGTTAAGTTCTCTCACTTCCTCCAGGCCTCTGTTTAACTTTCACCTTCTCAAAAACGCTTTCCTTGACTCTTCTTTCTGAAATACCCGCTGCCCTCCCAATCCTCATGACCATACTGTACTGTTTTTCCTAGCAATGATCATACCTTGACATATGCTACATAACAGATTACTGGTATCGTTATCCCCATTAATATGTACATTCAATAAGAACAGAATATTCATTTAGTCATCACTGTATCCCTAGCTCCTAGAAGAGTACCTGACACATAGTAGGTGTTCAATAAAAATACATTGAGTACAAGGATTTCTTCCGTGAGCTCACTCAGCTCTCCTGTTGTCCAGTGACCAGAGTGGTTTCCAGATGGCTATCGAATTAATATGATCAAAATCAAGTGTGAGGAACCAGGAAAGGTGTACAGAGAGATCATTAAGATTATGTATTGATTTATTACCAGTGATCACCATGGAATTCACAGTTATTTTCAGTTTGCTCCTGATGCCAAATGATTTGTCAAAATCTAAGGTGGAACAGAACATCTGCCTCACTGCGTTGGCATGTCACTCATCCCGGGGCTCTGTGTGTTCCTCTGTGACAAGGCCGTTGGAGATGTCGCTGCTGCTCTGCTAGGTTGTGGTCTACATGCTGCAGGAGGGAGGCAGCTCAGTCAGGAGGGTCAACCGCACCGGCCCCGGGTTATGACTGGCTATGTTTGAATCCTGCCTCCAGTCCCCTTCAAAAGTCATGTGACACTGGGCAACGTCCTCAGTTTCTTCCTTTGTAAAGTGGGGAAAATGAAAGTACATAGTATATAGTTTGGTGTAGAGTAAGTGCTCAATAAATGTTAGCTATTAAAAAGGAAGGTTCTGGGGCAAGTTCTGAGGGGTCATTGCTGTGAATGTGTTTTAGGGGCAATAACCTATCCTAGAATATCAGATGATATGAAATCTTTAACAGCATGATAATAATATTGTGATGAAGTAGGAGAATGTCCTTATTCGTAGGAGATGCATGGTGAAGTACTTAAGAATAAAGTCTCACGATATCTGTCCCTTTCTAGTAACCTAACCAACTCTATCTCTATGTTTCTATATCTATGTGTCAAGCACATATGGCAAAATGTTAACAATTGCTGAAGGTAGGTGGACAGAATGGTTTACTGTATTATTCTTTCAACTTTTCTGTACATTTAAAAAATTTCAAAATGTAAGGTTGAAGGGAATAAGTGAAGAAAGAATGCTCGGAATAGTCTAGTGAAGTCTAACCCCCATTTTACAGGAAGAAGCTCAGCTGGGAAGCCTTTGCCTCAGGTCATACAGCTGGCAACGTCTGAGTCAGAACCCGGGTCTCAGCTGCCACCTCTCCCTGTGTGCGGGTCGCTGCTGTTGACCCACAGGCAGCAGTGAGCGGCTGAGGACACACCCAGCGTCCCCTCAGACAAGGGCTACTACAGGTGTGTGAGAGGGCACCTGTGCTGGCGCTTCCTTTTTGCTTATTAAGCAAACAGACAGGTCATCTGCTCGGGAGGCGTGACATGGGACGTGTGAGGCGGCACCAGGGCCAGCCCTGTCGTCCTCAGAGAGTGGGCAGACCAGTTTGGCACCATCTGCTTGTGGTTTTTGAGTGGTGGTGGTGTGTGTAAACTCTGGGATTTCAGAGGAGAGAGGAAGGGGGGTGGCGTGGGGACAAGGCCAGGCAGAGCAGCAAGGAGAGACTGGCTTCAATTCTGGAGCTTCCTGAAAGAAGGGGCCCCAGGGTCTCCTGGGGATGAAATGCAGGCACGTATTTAAGGAAAGGACAGGATTCGATGCGGTCTGCAGCCTCCACCTCTGGCTAATAGGGCTCAAGGCCGTGAAGAGCAGAGAGGTAGAAGAGGGGATGTCCACGCCAGCCTGGGGAGCGGGGCAGAGAGAAGAAATAGAGGAAAAAATACACAGAAGAGGCAGCCTGGGCTACGGTGGGGGAGGGGCCGGGGGAGGGGGTGGGGGAGGTAAGGAGGCTGCACCTGGGGGCCTGCGAGCGAGTCGAGGACCCTCGGCCGCCACAGGCTGGAGGGTCTGGCCCCAGAACCGTCCTGGCCGCCGGCCGCGGTTCTTACTCGGCGGGGGGAAGGGCGGCCGGGGAGGCGGGGCCTCCGGCGGGGCGGGAGCGCAGCCTCGGGCCGCGGGCGCTCGGAGTCTGGGGGCCGCGGCCTCCCCCCTCCCCGGTCCGCGGAGGCGCCTGGCCCCACCTTCCCCCGCCGCCCCCACCTCTGCGCCGCTGTCGAGAATAAACCGGGCCGTTGCAGGAGCCGCGACACCCGGCGATCCGGCGGCGAGGAGCCTCGGGCGCGGCCTCGCCTGGCCCGCCTGGCGCCGGAGCGCAGAGGCCACCCCTGCCCCCCGGCGCCCGGGCCCGCGGCGTCCGCATCAGCACCGCGGACAGCGCCCGGGCCCCGCGCGCCCGGCAGCCCACCTGCTCCCCGAGGCAGCACCGCGGACAGCCCCCCGCCAACGGCCCCTCCGCGGGCCCGGAGCCGGCAGCGGCCCCCGAACATGGCCACCGAGGTAGGGGGCCAGCTCTGCGACCTCCGGGAGCCGACGCCCGCTAGGGGCGTGCGGGGCGGGGAAGGAAAGGGCGGCGGGCTGAGGGGGCTGGAGTCGGGAGGGTCCGGAGGGAAGGGGTGGAGGTCGGAGAGGCAGGGGGGGAAGAGAGGGGCTCCCCGTGAGGGCTCAGCGCATCCCTGGCACGTCCATCTTCCCTATCTAAGTCCGGAAGCTGCCTGTGCCACTTGTTGGCACTAGTGCCAGGGTTGCTCCAGGGCCTCAGCTGGAGTTTGCCTTTCCCCTGGACTGCAAATCCTGAACCCACTTCCATGGACGGTGGGAACTGAGCCTGGCCGGTTCTAGCCAAGGGAAGGCGGCTGGCTGCTGTCACCAGGCGGTGGTGCAGCCACCCAGCTTCCGAGCCCAGAGACCTGGCTGAGGGACGACAGACCCACCGCACCAGTGTTTCCTTCGGGGGCCAGGGGAGGACAAGGGATCTCAGGCCAGGACCCCACATGCTTGGTTATGAGGAGCTACCTGCACCAAACCCCCTGTTGGCTTGTTCCCCTGTCTTGCTTTCTCACCCCACTTGAGCTTCCTGTACCAGGGTGTCCACATTTCTCCTGGTCTGATGGGAGGAGCTGCCTTCTTCAGGGTGTGCCTATAGGTGTGCCACCTTCAAGGGACTTGACAGCTGACCCAAGGGACCTGGTGTCTGAGGGCGGAATCTACGTGCAGTGCTTCAGAGATCAGGAATTACCGCCTCTACTCCCTTATTTCATGAGGGAAAGAGCTCTTTACGTTCCTTTTTAATAGGCGGTAAAGCTAACACATGGAGAAAGGGAGGATCTGAGGCAGAGCGTGGCAGCAGTCGAGCTCAAAGTCTCTTCCTTTGAGTTTTTGGAGGGGAACCTAGGACAGCGGTGTTTCCCCGTTCTGGTAGTGACTTCTTCTGTGGTGTTTCCCCATGTCCAACCCAGCGGAACACAAGCCATGTGGGCAGCAGAGGCTTCTGAATGATTCTCTGCAGTGCCTCTGGGCATCCTGGTGAGCAGTGTGACATGGATGCTAAGTGTGGTTGTTTTCTGCTGTTGTCACCACCACAGAACAAGGTGCAGCTGCGTGGCCCCAGTCAGCTTTCTGACAAGGCACAGGGTTAGGAGAGCATGCCCTTCAGACCCTGTGAGTGGGCAAGCCCTGAGCAGACCCATGCAGCTTGGTTTCTAGGGTGGAGGGAGGCAGAGCTCAGAAAGTGTCAAAGACACTGGGAAGAGCAGAAAGAACAAAGGAGAAATGGCCAAGGAGCTGGTCACCTTCCAGATGGGGCTGCCAGACTGCAGCAGAGGCTGCTGGTGTGCAGGAAGGGGGACCTTCAGCCGCATGGGCACGGCTGGGTCAGCGGTGTGGGCAGAGAAGGGGGGCACATTGTGATGCGATCCGACAGGTTCCAAGGGGCCCACCTACCCCGGTGTTTCTCCCTCTCAGCTCTGCTGTGGTTCCCAGATTCCAACCCGCAGGCTCACATCTCTGGGTCATGGCAGCAGGAGGCTGAAGTGTGACTCTCCACAGGGAGGGGCTCTGCTCATAACACTTCTGTGAATTGCACTTTCCTGTGTACAAAGCACTATCACACATGTGATTGCCTTTGAGCCTTAGAGCCGCCCTGTGAAGTGGGCAAGGATGGTGTTATTATCCCCAATTAACAGACTGGCTGAGGCGCAGAAGCTTGCCTAAGCCCCGTGAAGCAGCCAAGGAAGGCGTCATTATCTCGTTTTACAGACAATGCAGCTGGAGTGGGGAGACTCACCTAAGAAACTGTGGCTAGAAAGTGGCAAGGCCAGTGCTAGAACTTGTCTTCTGCCTCTCTGGCCAGTGAGCGTTCCACTGCATCCAGGTGTATTAACTAGCCAATTGTGTTGCCAAATAGAGCGGAAGCATTAGGGGTCTGGAGCTGAAGCTTCGATGCGGGAGGGATGCAAAGCGGTTTAGGATGTGGGGACTCAGGCCTCCTGACTGGCTGGCTGGGTCAGCTTGAGGGTAGGGGGACAGAGGAATGCCCAGAAGGGATGGGGAGCTGAGGGCAAACATTTCCCAGGTGGCCTTGGGTGGACACTGAGGGAGGAAGCCTCATAGCTCTGCCAAGGCACAGGGTGTGCACATTATCTGGGCTGCAGAGTGAGTCATTCTCCCTGAACTGCTTTTCACGTGAGGGATGAGTTAAGATTACCAGGAAAAACCTGTTGTGAGAAGGAAACCCTCATGCCAGACTCCTGTGGCCATTCCCTTAGGATTCTGAATGGGAAAGCTTCAGCTCCAGAAGGTGTTTTGAGAGGAAGAGAGGGGAAAGAGAGAGGGAGGGAGGGAGAGAGTGAGAATGAAAGAGGATTGAGAAAGATCAGATATCCCTGGGTCCCCGGGCATAGAAACTGGATCCTTTCTGCTCCCTCATTTCTGTTTAGGAGTTAGCATTAGGGGAGGGGTGTGTGTAAGGAACTCAGACAAGGAATGAAGTCTCCTGAGTGATACACTGACCTCATTTGGAAAACTGTGATGAGCCCATTTCCTGAGTGACAAACCTCTGCAAATGTGTGTCACTGGGAGCAGGGTCTGTCCAGATGGCTGAAGACAGCTAGAAAATGCCTGGCTGGGATGGCGTTTGGCCCCTCAGAAACTTTAAAATGCACCCCAGCAGCACTGTCCCAGCAGGGCGTTTGGAGGCTTGAGCACCGAGGCATGGAAGTAGCGACCCGCAAACAGTGGGTTGGGCCTGGGCTCTCCTGTAGGCTGAGAAGCAGGGGGCGCTGTGCCCACATTTCCATCCGGAGGCCTGACTTGGCTGCCTGTGACTCATGGTCCTCACTCATCCTCCACAGCCCAGCCAGGGCGCATGGTGCCGCTCATCAGCTGAAGCTCCCGATTCCTGGTTGAGTCACAAATGCATTGTCTGGAATTAGCGCTTCTTAATAAGGAGGGGGCATGGGCCAGACGAAGCCTCCTGCATGTCTCAGGCAGACCAGGCCTGGGAGTGCTCATGTACTTGCTTCTCCCCACCTCTGTCTGGTGTACAGGCCCTAAATGTGGGAGCTGGGTCAGCCACTCCCCAGGCAGTCTGCCCTTCCCTGCTACACTGCAGATTGAAGGTAGGTGCCAACAGATCTCACCACTGATTTTCTCTTTCTTCCTCCCAAAAAGGCCTCTTGGTTCTGCCCTTACTTGGCTGCCAGCAGTGGGGGTGGTGATGGGACATAGGGGAGATAGGGAAGGTGAGAAGTGGATGGGAAGCCCCGGCGTCTGAGTCAGTGCCCAGGCGAAACTGCCCAGGGGAGACCCAGGAGCTGTGACCTCTCAGAGAGCTGTGTGCATGTTCTCAGACCCTCCTGTGGGATTTCAGAGCATCACAGAGCTCAGCTGAAAACCCCGCCAGCTTCCTGAATGCTAAGTATCTGGCAGGTGGCTGGCAGCCTGGCTCTAGCTCCGGCCCCAGGGCCCCAGCGATGGGAATCCTATCCAGAGGTCTTAAACTGGCAGCTCAGGCAGTGAGCTGGTTCACAGGTGTACCATATTTGGTCTGCTTAGTGCTTATCAATGTAAAGAAGTTATTGGACACATTGAAAGATCAGGACATTTGATAATAAGGAAATCTGGATTTATAGCTTTTCTTTAAAAATCAGATTTACAACCTGGCCACACATTCTGACATGGCAATGATCAGGTGTTTTCTTAAGACAAGGCATGAGTCCCCACCTGGCGCACTGACATGCTTAGTCCCTGCAAATATTCACATTCATAATCCCTGATAAGGCCTCTAGAATGTCAGAGCTGGAAGGGCCTTGACTTGCAATTATTAATACAGCTCCACCCTCTCAGTTTCTAGTTGAAGAAATGGAGGCCTGGAGAAGGGAGGACTTTTCAGGGTCATGTGGCCAGGACTAGCACCAGGATTTCTGCTCCTAGGTCAGTGGGCCGTCTTTTCATTAGAGCATTTTGACACTTCACAGCTGAGCCGCCAAGAAGGGAGAGAGCCAGGCACCTCTGCCTTGCTGTAAATTGAAATCTTCACCAAGTACAGATGAGTTTGTGATGTGTGTGCTCGAAGTAGATCTGGGAAACTGGCCCTGGTTATAAAGTGCGTCTGATATCATCCTCTAGCAGCTCCTCAAGACCCCACAAACACTCTCCAGGGAGGGAAGCAGACCCCTAGTCACCCAGAGCCAGGGTAGGGGCTTTAGGCTCAGGATATTGTTGGGGTTGGAAAGGGTGTTGACCCCTCCTACTCTGGCTACTTTGAGAACTCATGGGTAAAAGCCAAGAGTAAGTGGAAATGTATTATGTCAGGTAGCACCCTAAAATCTTAATGGCATAATACAAGAGAAGCCTAATTCCTGCTTGGTAAAGTCCCAGACAGGTGCTTCTGATCAGCAGGTAGAGCTCCGCCAGGCAGTGATGCGGTGACTCAGGCTGTTTCTAAGTCGTGGTTCTACCATCTTCAACGTGTGGCTCCCTTGGTTTCTGTGGAAGAGGAAAGATCACAGAGTGGCTGGTCTTTATGAAGCAAGCCCATAAATGACATTTATCACTTCTGTTGACATTCCATTCAGTTCTATGGCCGCACCTAACTGCAAGGGAGGTTGGGAATTAATCTAGCTCTGTGCCTAGGAGGAAGAGGAGGTGGCTGTGGTCAACTGCTAGCCAGTCATTGGAGACACATACTTTCCAGGTAGCACACGGTGCGGATGTGCATTCAGGCACGGACAATGGAGAATGTTGGGAGGGAGAAGCTGAGTCCATGTCAGAATGGCTGAAGTGCTGTTCTGTCCCTTTCTTTCCATTCTCACCATCATTTTTCTGGGATTTGGCCCTATTTTAGTTTCCTTTTGAAAAGATAGTCATCCCTCCAACTGGTAGGAACCCTATCCCAGTCATGCCCACTTCCCATGCACCACTCACAAAATTGTCTCTGGAGCTAAGGAATTCTATCCTCAGGAGTGAGGGGCTCATGTCAGTTGGGTTAGAAAGGACAGAAGAAGGCCAGAGTCCCTTTCTTTTCTTTCAAAAATAAAACAGTGTGAAACCTTAACCAGCAGAGCAGACACATTGACGAATAACTTATTTATAGTAGCAAAGTGTTCTTTACTTTTCAAAATTATCTTAGAATCCTAGTAGATGTCAAGGTGACTTCCTAAAAAATTCTGATTAGGGGAAGCTGGCATGGCTCAGCGGGTTAAGCACTCGCTTTGTAGCCCCGGAGCCTGAGCATTGAATCCTGGCTCCGGCCCATGTGGACCCATATGCTGAGCTGGGGTGTACCCCCAGTTCAGTTCGTGCCGGGGCCTATGCAGAAGGCTCCTGGCCCAGTTCCTGCCCTGCGCAGCTGCGCGCCCACCTGTGGAATGAAACTATATGGACAACTAATGCTGTCAACTATGGAGACTGCTCTGGGCCCTCCCCCTTCTCTCCATCTCTCTCTCTCTCTCTCTCTGTCAAAAACAAAAACAAAAACAAAATAAAATCGATAAAAATAAATCTTAAAAACAAACAAACAAACAAAATCTTAAAAAAAAAATTCTGATTAGAGGAATCAAGAACTAGTAAGACTAGAGAGGCACTTATACATTATTTAATCCAATCATAACACTTTGGGATCACATCTCTTATGTAGAGCAAGGTTCACCTGGATTTAGGAAAATTTTGTATGGTAGTAGGTCTCTGATTACTACTTTTCAGGAACTTCATTTACCAATTCTCTGTTCCTACTACCACACTGACAACCTTTCTCTCAATACTTATTCTTTCCCCAGCTTTTAAGCAAGTTTAAGTATCTTCCATTTTAAATTCTCCCCTCCAGAGACCCTTCCAGCTCTTTTGATTTAACTCTCCTCTATACTCTTCCAATGTTCTTTTAAAATTTTTTATGTTTATCAGTGTGACATTGGTTAATAAAATTATATAGGTTTCAAGTGTACAATTCTATATATTCTATATAACATCATCTTTATATTGCATTGTGTGTTCACCACCCAAAGTCAAATCTCCTCTTATATTTGACTCTCTGTAACCTTTTATAAAAAAGATTTATTTTTATTGTTTTTGACGGAGGGAGAGAGACAGACAGAGACAGAAGGGGGAAGGCCCAGAGCAGTCTCCACAGTTGACAGCATTAGTTTTCCATATAATTTCACTCCACAGGTGGGTGCGGGGCTGCGCAGGGCAGGAACTGGGCCGGGAGCCTCCCGCATGGGCCCCAACAAGAACTGAACTGGGGGCACAACCCAGTTCAGCATATGGGTCCGCATGGGCCAGGCCCTGGATTTGATCCTCGGTCTCTGGGGCTGCAAAGCGAGTGCTTAACCCGCGGAGCCACCCCAGCTCCCCTCTGTACCCTTTCTGACCTCCCTCACACCCTCCTTTCCCTCTGGTAACCACCGTACTGTTGTCTGTGTCTATGAGTGTTTGTCTTGTTTGTTGCTTTCACTTTTATATCCCACATATGAGTGAAATTATATGGTTCTTGACTTTTTTCATCTGATTTATTTTGCTTGGCATGATATTCTCGAGATCTATTCATGTTGTTGCAAATGGCAGTATTAAAATACTTTTCTGGGGAAGCTGGGATGGCTCAGTGGGTTAAGCGCTCACTTTGCAGCCCCGGGGACCGAGGATTGAATCCCGGCCCCGGCCTGTGCGGACCCATATGCTGAACTGGGAGTTCCCCCAGTTCAGTTCTCTCTCTGTCTCTGTCTCTCTCTCTCTAAATATATATCTCTCTCTGTCAAAAACAATAAAAAAAAATATTAAAAAAATACTTTTCTTAGTCATATAGATATAGATGTCTATATAAATATCACATCTTTAAGAAACAAAAACAAAAGCCAAGTTTATTTGGTTCATTTCTTGCATTTGAAGTGCTCCTTGATGAATCCTTGGCCTGAGACTCTTTGTCATAGTCCTTAACCACCACACAGCTGCAACCAACCACTGTACGGGGTGTTCCCTCTGTTGGTGTTACAAAGGCCTACCGATTCCTTGTTGTCATTAACCTTAATGAGCTTGATTGGGGTTCAGCACAGGGAGCCTCCACCAACTTGGCGTACATAGGTTCATCACAGTTGGGTGCAAGCGTTGGTTGTCTACGAATTCGGCGGCTTCGGCGATGCCTTGTGCTGGGCCCTCACGGGCGAGGGCCGTTCTCAGCGCCTCGTGTAGAGCAGTATCAACACCCTTTACACCTCCAGCAGGCATGCCTTCCTTGGCCATGGTGGGGGGTTACAGGTGGAGCTGAATCTTTTTTTAAACTTTTTTATTTAAAGATAATTTTTAAAAAAGATTTGTTTTATTGTTTTTGACAGAGAGAGAGAGAGAGAGAGAGAGAGAGACAGAGACAGACAGAGAGAGAGAGAAGGGGGAGGGCCCAGAGCAGTCTCCATAGTTGTACGTCATCAGTTTTTGACACGGTTTTGTTCCACACAGGTGGGCATGGGGGCTGTGCAGGGCGGGAACTGGGCTGGGAGCCTCCCACATGGGAAGCACACCCCAGTTCAGCATATGGGTCCACACGGGCCAGGGCCAGGACTGGGACTTGATCCTTGGACCCCAGGACTGCAACACAAGTGCTTAACTCACTGAGCCATCCCCGCTTCCCCTGGAGCCAAATCTTGAATGCACCCAAGTCTCTGCCTCAGGGCTGCTCCTCCAGGAAAGAGCTCACATCTTTATCCTCCCACCTATCAAAGGACGCTTTAGTTGCTGGTTGTTTCCGTGTCTCGGCCACCATGAATAGTGCTGCAATGAACATAGGGGTACATACATCTTTATGAAGAAATGTTTCCACGTTTTTCAGGTAGATACCCAGAAGAAGGATTGCTGGGTCATATGATAATTCTATTCTTAATGTTTTGAGGAAACTTCTTTATCAACAAGACAAGAAATAAGTGTTGGAGAGGTTGTGAAGAAAAGGAACTCTTCCAATGTTCTTATGTGATCCACAAATGAATCCATTCTTGCTGGAATCTGGCTCTAGTCACTGGGCAGACGGCCCTTTCCACTACCCCCTTTCTCTGCACCAGCTTCTCCCTTGTCCGGGCTGCCTTTCCCTCCCTCTCCCCATCATTGCTGCCCCTACCACTGGTAACTCCTGGCCTTGATTATGACTCAACACAGACCGCAGGAAGCCCTTCTGAGTCAGCTTCTGGGCGAGATGCTACTTCTCTCTGGCATTTATCACAGTCAAATTCATTATATATTTACTTGTCTTCCTCTTTGGAACTCAGACTGTCTTTTGCTCAGCATCCCTCGAGCCTGGCAACAGTAGGGACTCAATAAATGAGAGCCTAGTGACTGAGTGTTCACCTTAATTACATGGGAGGAACTGGCTATGTGTTCCTTCTGCCTTTGGGGCTTGCTCTCCACATGGTTCTAATGTCCAGCATATCTTACCCAGTGGGTTGCTTGTCTGGAATGTGGGTGACTGAGTCTGGAAATGGAAGGAAGAGGCCTTGTTCTTCTGTGGAATTGAGTTCACTCCCCTCAAATGCTAGAGTCTGTGTCACTGTCAAGTTTGCAGGTGTGGACAGGGAGCAGAAGTCACCCATTGCTTCCTACTAGGGCAGGAATTTCTTCAGCTTCTGTCTTCAGTCCACTTTATCCAGTTTCCTCTGGGGGCTTGGACATGTTGTGCATGTCATTTTCCTATGGTGAGAAGTGCTGGACATGCAAACCATCTGTAGTGCTCTCTGATCCAGGCTCTAACTTAGCCTGAACCTGACTCTCCCTCTGAGTTCATGGGCACATCGGGTACTTCTCTGCCCCACACACTTCCTGCTGTAAGCTCCACTCTCAGGGTTCGAAACTTCAGTCTTTTTTAAAGATTTTATTTTATTGTTTTAGACAGAGAGAGACAGAGAGAAGGGGGAGGACCCAGAGCAGTCTCCATAGTTGTATGTCATTGATTAGTTTCAACATCGTTTCATTCCACAGGTGGGTGGGGGGCTGTGCGGGGTGGGAACTGGGCCTCTGGCATGAGAGGCACGCCCGGGGCTGGAGCTAAACCGAATGGGGTGGGAGGCACACTCCCAATTCAGCATATGGGTCCGCATGGGCTGGGGCTGGGACTGGCACTCAATCCTTGGACCCCAGCTTCTCTGAAACTTTCCTCTTGTTCAGTGCTGGGTTCCCCAAGCCAAGGCCTGACAATCTGTGAACATTTGATATTTGCTGAATGAAAGTGTGAAAGGCCCCACCATGCATGCTTGTGTGTGCGTGAGAGAGAGAGAAAGAGAGAGAGAGAGAGAGAGAGAGAGAGAGAGAGAGAGAGAGAGAATGGGCCAGCCACCAGGAAGTCTTTTCCTCTCATTAAAATTTGTTCTTGGCTCTGTTGATGGTTCCAGAATCTCTCGTTTTGACTCAGATTTTTCTTGGACCACTCGAGGAACCTTCTGGGGTGAACTCCACAGTCCTGCTTCTTCATGGCCTTCCTGGAGTGCTTGGAAAGTGGCCAGCTTGTCCTGGTTTGCCAGAGACTTTCTGATTTTAGTGCTGAAAGACCCACATCCTGCAAACCCCCTCAGTCCCGGACATACCTAGAAGGACAGTCACCCCGATCATGTGTCTTTTCTATGTCCCCTCAGGTCCACAATCTGCAGGAGCTCCGGCGAAGTGCCTCGCTGGCCACCAAGGTCTTCATCCAGAGAGACTATAGCGATGGGACCATCTGTCAGTTCCAGACCAAGTTCCCCCCGGAGCTGGACAGCCGGGTAAGGGCTTCTTTTTCTAAACTTGGAACACAGGCCATGATGAATCAGCTGAGGGGCTTATTCAAGTGTATGATTTTTTCCCAGGATGAACGTAACATATGCCACATAATCTGTTCAGCCACTTCACAGGGAAGAATTTAAAAAGTCCTTAACATGGCATTGCTGTCGCCTCATTGAAAGTTAGAGCTGAAGAGCTGCAGATAGCTTCTCGTCTAACAGCTCTCAAATTTCAGTAGCACAAGAATCCCGGGAGAGCTTGTTAATCTAAAACGTAAATTCCCGAATCCTGTTGGACGATATTAAGTATCATCAGAGATTTGGGCTTAGTTGTTGGACGGGGTTCAGGCATCTCCACTGTTTAACAGCAGTTTTCAACTCCAGTTGCACATATGTATGTTCCAAGGACCTTTAAAAAATCCGGATGCCTAGGCCATCAATCAAGGGCTCTCCTCGTAGCCCTTTCCTCTAGACTCAGCTTGTGTGTCTCGTGGGCCACCAGCCGCTTGCAACACGTCAGTTCTTTCTGCTGAGTTTGGTTCCTGGCTCTGGGGATATCCGTGGCCTTCATCCTCGGCTGCCGTGGAACTGGCCTGGTTTGGGGGCGGGCAGAGGGCAGACCCTGATCCTTTCCTTCAGTAGTCCAGGCCGTAGGGTGTCTGGGGGATGACTGTTGTAGCTGAGGCCACACGCACAAAGGCGCTGTGGCTTTTTTCAGGAAGCAGTGGGCGGTCAGTGTGGCTGGAATGGGAACTGAGTAAGGAGGAGAGGGGTAGAAGGGCTCAGAGGGGACACAGGGCAGCGCCTTGTAAGGACTTCCTGGATCTTACTTGGAGACAGATTCCGGAAGATGTGGGAAGCTCTTGATCGGTTGTAACATGATCCGGGTTTCATAGGGCCACTTGGCCGGATGGGGGCAGGGAGACCCGTGAAGAGGCCAGAGAGGCTGGCTGCCCCGACCATACAGAGCAGAGTTTCGATCGGTCCTTGCTTGTGAAATGGGGATGATGGTCATACTGCTCTATGGAATTGTAATGAGTGTTAAATGAAAGCATGTATTAAAAGTGCCTGGCGCATGGAACGTGCTGGATAAATATGAGCTACTATGATTATGGGTGCAGGCAGGGCAACTTCCCGGTTGTCCAAACACACTGGGCTGTGGTGTCCCCTGTGAGTGCTTGGCTGGAAGGAAGGGCCCCCTCCTGGAGAGACATTCCTGAGGTCTTGGCCAGTGGGTCTCATGCAGCAGGGTTCCCACCCAAATATGCAGAGACCTTCTCAGTCAGTCTGGAGGTCTCTCACAGCCATCAAAACAGAGGGTGACCACGTCACTGGAGCTCTTGCCTGATCCGCTGCAGTAAACATTCACACTTAGGATCTCATAGGAGGTTCCTGTTTCAAAGGGAAGCCAAGTAGCCATTCTGATCCCCATTTTATAGATGTAGAAACTAAGGTTAGAGTAAAGTCACTAGTTCAAGGTCACATAGCTAGTTGATGGCCAAGCCTGGACTGAACCCCGGGTCTCCGGACACCTGGTCGGGCACTCTTTCTGCTCTGTGGGCACCTGCAGCCTCTCTGGTCTTGCCCATGTGCAGCCCCCATGGCTGGCGCATCCCTACCACCGCCACCCCCACCCCTACCTGTGACTGTCCACAGTCCAGGGAGGCTGACCTGGGCCTGGCTCCCTGTCCCTCTCTCCCTCCAGATTGAGCGGCAGCTCTTTGAGGACACCGTGAAGACCCTCAACAGCTTCTACGCGGAGGCCGAGAAGATTGGGGGCAGCTCCTACCTGGAGGGCTGCCTGGCATGTGCCACCGCCTACTTCATCTTCCTCTGCATGGAGACCCACTACGAGAAGGTGCTCGCTGCCGGCAGCCCTGCCTGCCCTGCCCGGGCGCCCCTGCCGCATCCTCACCCCCAGCCGGCCCCTCTCTTGCAGGTTCTCAAGAAGATCTCCCGTTACATCCAGGAGCAGAACGAGAAGATCTTTGCCCCACGAGGCCTCCTGCTCACGGACCCCGTGGAGCGAGGGATGAGGGTTGTATCCTTCCTGGCTGTGCTGTGCAGGGGCACGGAGAAGCCCACCAGAAATGGCACCGCCTTGGGACCTCTGCTCAGGGTTGTCCTGGGATTCCCCACATCTCTGGGGACCGCTCCCCCTCCCCCGCCATAAGGTTTGCTTTTATTTAGTGAGGGGCATGTAATCAGTGCCTTTACATGCCAGCTATCATAATAAGTGCTTTGAAACTACAGATTAATGTAAGTCTCATAACACCCCCTCTGAGGTAGGGGACTGTTTTTGTTCCCCTTTATCATGAGCATGTTGTAGTTGAATCACTGTCTCGGGGTCACCCAGCTGGTGAACGTCAGAGCCAGGGTTTGACCCAGGCCTGCTCCTCACTACAAGGCTGTGCGGCCCCTCAAGGAACATGCCAACCCGCACACACGTTTGCATGTCCACACTCTCACGGAATCCTCATTTAATCCCTTGTGGCAGGTCCCGCTGTCCCTCTTTCTCAGATGAGGACAGTGAGGTCTCGGTGGGAGGCTGGCCAGGGGCTGGGTTTCAGTCTGCTCACCTTACCTGGCCAAGGTGTGCACACTTCCCTCCCCTAGTCAGCAGCAGCGAGAGTAGAATGGTTCAAAAAATCATTTTTACTGGAGAGCTGAGCGGAAGGAGTAAACACAAATGCCAGACCCTCATGGGTGCAAGCCCAGCACGAGGCGCTTCTTGCTGTTGAGCCTGGACCGTGCGGCAGGCCCTGGCACCGCTACTTCATTTTAGCCTCGCAACCACCGCGAGATTCTATTATCGTCCCCATTTCACAGACGCGATAACTGATGGGTAGTGAGTGAAGTGACTGGTGTAGTCACATAGCTCGAGAGTGGGCGAGCGGGATTTGAACTCGGGGCACCCCAGTCCCCCGGACCATATGTACCATCCACCCCTGAGCACGTGGTGTGCTGGGGTTCTGGAATTAGACCCCCTAGAACGTGAGCTTCTGAGGCTGGTGGTGGGCCTGCACCGTGTGCTGAGCTTCGAGTCTCCATCCCTGAGCAGAGCGTGTGCCGGGGGTGGGCTGGGGTCTGGGGTCCAGCGCCCGGGCCTCCCTGCCCCTACTCTCGGAGAAGCAGGACAAGCCTGCCTCTTGCTCCCCGCCGGCCTCCTTAACGCCGCTCCAGATTGAGGTCTCCATCTACGAGGACCGGTGCAGCAGCGGCAGCTCCAGCAGCGGCAGCAGCAGCGGCAGCGGCAGCAGCAGTGGCGGGGGTGGCGGGGCAGGGGCCCGGTGACTGGCCGAGAGTCCCCGCAGGGAGGTGTACAGCCGCACTGAGGGCCTCGCGGACCTGAGGCGGCTACGTTACCAGAGCACTCGCTTCTGAGTCCTGCGGGCCCACCTCCTGCGGCAGGAGGTGGGCGCCTGGCCTAGTGCCTCAGGGGGCCATCCCCTCGGGCCGCCTGCCCTCTGCCCCCAGGCAGGTTGGTCCACGTAGGCTCTTGGGGGGACAACACCATTTGGACAGCTCCTTCCTTCGGTGGCTCCTCCCCCAACACCACACTGGGGGCCCAGGTCTGCCCTACAGAATTCCCATCCTGCACGACTCCCTTCCCAAATCCCATGTCCACCAGGACTCTCCCCCTTGGGGCCCTGCTCCCTACGGCTATCTTCCAGCGTCTGTGCCTCCCGAGGCCACCGCAGGGCCTCTGCCTGCCTGCGATCCTGCCTCCACTGAACTTGAGGTCTGGGGAGGTGGGGGTCAGACTATGGGCACCGTGGTGCTGAGCTGTTCAGCCCCTCACCCCCCAACACCGCCCTTGAGACCTGTGGCTTCCCCACTCTTCACCCAAAGCCTGAAGCCGTCCTGGCCTTGACCAGAAGCCTCCAACTCCCGAGTCTGCAGACCCCCAGGCGCTGGTCGTGGGCCACGCAGGCTGGGCTCTGGGAGGTTAAGTGGAGGTCTGCAGGCGTGCTTCCCAGACCCACGTAGCCCGGGAGCATTGGCCCTCGAGAACCGGGGCCAACGTCCTGAGATCGGAGCCTGAAAGTATGTGACAATGTGTGTGTGTGCAGGTAGCCACTTGCATGAGTGCACGTGTACGAGTGTGCACTGTGTGCATAAATGCATGTGTGTATGTGTACATGTGTGTACACATGTGAATGCACACGCGTGTAAGAGTGCACTTGTATGCCCGCCTTGGCTGCTGGGCCAATGACTGCCCCTCTCACATCCTGTCTTGTCTTCGTGATTGATGTTCACTGTGTGGTTCCAGCCTGTCCCCCTGCAGATAAATGTCCTAATGCCCCTGCCCCTTTCCCGGGTCCTCCAGCTTGGGTCTTCTTCCTGGGCTTCCCCACCTCTGGTAGGTTCTCCCCACCTTCTCACTACTGTGTACATTCTAGTGGAAGAGAAGTTGGGGTTCTAGGAGAGCAGTCAACCTTCCAGGGCCTTCTGTGCCCCTCTCCCAGCCCCATGACAAGGCAGCAGGGCCTCCGATGCCACATTTAAGCCTGCAAGGCTCTCAGGCTGTGAGAGCAAGGCTTTCCCAGCCGTTCAAAGGAGCCGGCCACCTGCGAGGAAAAGGCAAAGCCTCTCTAGAAAGGCAAGCGAGGGGGCCCGTGGGAAGGAAGCGCCCCGTCCGGTGCCCTGAAGACGGAAGGAGGGGGCTGCTTGCCTCCGCTGGCAGGAGGTGCGAGGCGTGGATGTGGAAGACCAGCCGCTGCAGGCAGCTTTCTGGAACCAAGGAGGGACCTGATTTTCTTTCGCAGTGTGAGTGAGGAAGGAGGTGCCTCCCAGAGAGCTGCAGAGGGTGGCCCAGCCCCTGAGCCTAAAGTGGGTCCTGTTCCAAAAATCACCCCAGAGAGCCGCCTCTCAGTGGGCTCTGCCACAGCCCCCCTGGCCCACTGTGTCTGGGCCTGGTCTGACCTGTGCCTCTCCTGTGGAATGGCTGGGCACAGGTAGTGTGGTGGCCTTTTGTTTTATTATTTCTTTTTCCAATAAAAGGACTTGCCTACCTTGAGGCTCTGCGCTGCTTCTCTCCCCCATGGAGATTGGGGGGGGGGGCAGTTCCATGCCCCAGGATCACAGGGAGGGGAAGCTCAGCTGCCCACCCACCTCACACCGAGGAGGCGAAGCTGAGTGTTCCTGACATGGCAGGACAGCCCCTGTGGTCTAGCGGGGAGGCAGACGTTCTGGATCCTCTAACCTGTAGCTTATATGGGGCACTTGTGGTCTTGGGAGCAGGGAACAGGTGGGACTAAAAGCTGAGCCAGAGTGAGTAATGGATTAATTCAACAAATACCCATTTCTTGAGCTCTTTTCATGAGTTGGACCCTGTTAGGTGCTGAATCACACAGTTCACTCAGTTCTAAAGACTAGAAAAGTATGTGGGTATTGGAACTAAATAACATTTATTGAACACCTACTTTGTGCCCCATACATTGCTAAAAGCATATGCTAAACCTGGGAGGTGATTTCAAGATCATCTAACTGAGCCAGAATGGAGGCCCAGAGAGGGTGAGTGACTAGCCCCAGGTCACACAGCTGGTTGATGATAGTGCCAAGTTTAGAACCATGGTCTGACCCAGTGCTCACTCTGGCACCATGAGGATGGCACCCAGGGTGAGGTTGCTGGAGGCTGCAGGGAGCCCAGGTCACACAGTGTCTTATCAGACTTTGGGTCACCAGCTCCAGCCTCTGGTTAGAGATTTGGGGAGGGGTTCCCCCTGGGTGATGCTGAACGAGACTCTGGGTGGCTTTTATGCTACTACTTACTGCTCCGAAGGGGCAGCGGGGCCTTTGCCTGAGCTGTGGTGCAGACTGGATGTGCTGCCACTGCTCAGGGTGGGTGGGGATTGTTACCCTGGAGGCTGTTCTGAAAGGTTCATTCTGTCTGTCCTGTTTGCAGCTGCATCGTTATGTTACATTAGTAATAACAAAATAATAAGCTACCGTTTATTTAGCACTTGCTGTGTGCCAGGCACTAGGCTAAGACTCTAATTTGTCATTCAATCCTCACAACAACCCTCTGTGTTGTGGGCTATTATTATTCCCGTTTTACAGGTGAGGAGACTGAGGCTCACAGAAGCTAACTTGCCCAAAGTTACACAACTAGCATGTGGCAGAGTTTGGCTTTGAATCTAGGCAGTCAGACTCCAGACTGGGGGGGAAGATGACAGATTCAGCTTCAGAGACCTTGAGGTCCTCAGCCATCCTAGGGTTAGGATCTGGCAGGTTCCCAGGGAAGGGCGTGAAGCTGTGTCTAGGCTCCAAGCCCAAGGCCTCGTGGGAGTGTGGGTGGGCCACACGGGCAGCTTGGTGAAGGGCAGTGGGGGGAGAAGCCACGCTTAGTGCCACTTCTTTCAGCCTGGCTTTCCTCTGCAGGCTGTTATTGGCGGAGTGGCCTCTTTCCTGGGTCCGTTTGTAGCCACGGGGGCCCGCATCCCCCTTGTCAGCTGGAGACAGGCTTCATCGGGCCCCGGGGAGTAGAGGAGCCCCCAGGTAGCTCTGGGCTGCTACTCTCCCTCATTGCCCCTGGGGCTCCACTTTCTGGTTTCCTTTTGGCCAAAGGTAGGGTTGTGAAAACCAGTTTACAGGAGCTCGTGGTGCCCCCGGGTGGCGGAATCGTGTACTGCACCCCAGAATCAGTGGCCTGTGCCGCAGCTACTCAGCTGCGGAAAACTCGCCCCGCCCCCAAACCGGCAGCCACCTGCAAGGACTTTATTGTGGCTTCCAGAGGCGCGGGGCAAAGGTGGACTTCATTTGGTGGTGACTCTTTCTCCCTCCAGCCAGCCCCTGGGGTGCTGCTGCCTTTCTGCTGGAGGCGGTGTGTGGTGTGTGTGTGTGTGTGTGTGTGTGTGTGTGTGTGTGTAAAATGTTTACGGGTCCCATGAAAGCAGCCAGACACAAAATGAGTAAGCGCGCTGCTCATCGGGCTGCTCACACGTCCTGTTCCTCAAGGAGGTGCCACTGCACCGACGTGCCACTTTGAGAATTCACTCAGTGGTGCACTTAAGATTTGTGTATTTTTCTGTAGGTATGACACATGTCAATCAAACTTACCAAAAACGTTTATTGGCTCCAAAATAGGCAAAGAGAGCACAAAATTGAAATTAATGATTTTATTACATAGCTACAAAATATAACATTGTGTCAAACAGTCAACTGTGATTCAACTCAATGTGTGTGTGTAAGTATAATTTAATATGAGCTGTGGATGTATTAAATAAAAATATTTGATAGGATGAGGTGGGGACATCCAAAAGAGAAGGTCTTTAGAGCTTAAGAAAATCTTAAAACATCCCAGCTTTATACCAGGAGCTCTTCACCTTGACCCTCCTGCACATGTATGCAAAATTATGTAACTTTATCTGGGGAAGAGACTCCATAGCTGTCAGGGGACTCTCAAAGGGGTGTGTGGTCCACCCCCCCAAAAAGGTTGAGAACACCTGGGTTTGATAAGTCGGTGAGACACTGGCGTGAACGTGCCTGGCATATGAGGTTGCTAGCGTGTTTCTTTCCTTCCTTTCTGAGTCCCGCCTTCTGAGGTCCCACCATGGCCCTTTTCAGACAACAGTGGGAGGATTTATCCTCTTGGTAGCTCCCAGGGCAGACTCCTGTGCTCACAGCTCTCCCTCTAGAGGCCAGCTTATATGGCCTGTCTTTCCAGTATCTGCTGGATGGCCCAGCTTGGCGTGCGGCATCCCAGCTGCACTGGGACTTGTGGTTTTCAATCAGGGATGATGGCAGAGGTGGAAGAGTATGGAGGCAATCCGAGGGTGGCCTCATGGACCCTCAGTAAGTCACTGAACTGTCCTGAGCCTCCGCTTTGCCATTTGTACAAGGAGAGCATTATGAGAATGCATCTTTATAAATGATAGTCTATTTTTCCAATGTAAGGTATTACTGCTATTACTAAGTTACACTTGGACCTCATTATATGGTCTCCTCATGATATAGCTTTATAGCCAGGTTGCAGATTCTTACATGGAATAAACAGACATTTATCCAAGGGTTCACCGATTCTCTAATGGGTGCCAGGAATATTCGTGTACATTAGTATTCCATTTAGTTCTCCCACCCTCTGTTGGACGGTTATATTTGAATCCTATTTTATAGGGAAGGAAACAGATGCTCCAGGTGGTTAGGTAGCTTGACAAGCATCCACAGCTAGTTAAGTGTCAGAGTAAAGACTCGGACCGAAGTGTCCAACTCAAATCCCACCCTCATTTGGCCAGTGTGTCAGTCAGATGAAAGACTCTGTTCTACCTGGATTGACTCATAAAGACGGATTTCAGACCCAGAGAGAAGCAAATGCAGACACAGAGAAATTAGCTTTGCCGGGGCCTGAAGGGCCTAGTTATTTTGGAGTAATTCAAGTTATCGACTTTTGTAATGGAAACGTGATTGGGGGACCAGCTACCACCTGAGAACAGTGCTGAGCAAGACCCCGGAACCGGGAAATGTTACACACAGCTTACAAGGTGGTGCGTGTGGTGACGGCCTTCTTCCCTGTCCCCGGTTCCCTGGTAAACTCTTGGGGGGTGGGGCTCTGGTCTCACTCATTTCCGCCATTGCCTACCCCCTGCCCCAAGTGCCTGTCACAGTGCCTTGCCCTTGGCAGGTGAACAGGAAGTGCAGCCCATTAAGGGCTGGCAGGAAGAGATAAGAAAGCACAGATGTGAAATCCTCAGGCCTCTGGGGCAGCATGCCACTGAGAAGCTGTCTAGGCAGATACGGACAGGTGAGCGGTCCCCGAACAGCTCAATGAAAGGGTAGCAGCAGGGAACCCCAGTCAGCCCCTGCGCTGGGCAGCAGCCCTGGCTGTGACCTTGTGGCTGTGCTTCGGAGCTCCACCTGTTTCAGGAGGGGAGGCAAGACAGCATGCATCCCACCCCACCCAGCCCCTGCCTGGGCTTCCTGAGTGCCACGATTTTGAGGTGGGTAAGTCCAGGGGCGGGGGAGCTGAGTGCTCTGCCTGGAAAGTCTAGACCTGTAGCCTCAGAGAGTGAAGTGCCACTTTGGATGGATGGACCTATGAGAATAGATACAGAGAAGATGGGCACAGGGAGATGACAGATGGATCCGAGGTGAGTGAGGGCTGCCTGACTTCAGATGGAGGCTCGCAGGCCCCGGAGAGGCAGGTGAATGGATGAGCAGTACTTGGCCCTGGACTCCCCAGTGTGGATCCAAACACAGGACCTGAGATCTCACAGCCAAGATGCTGTGTAATCCGGCCCCCAAATGAACCCTGTATTTGTAACTGAGTGATGGATGTGTCTTCTTGGGAAGGATTCTTTTTTGTGTGTGTGACTGAGACAGAGAAAGACAGAGACGACAGAGAGAGACAGAGAGAAGGGGGAGGGCCCAGAGCAGTCTCCATAGTTGTACCTCATCAGCTTTAGTTCTACACAGGTGGGTGGGGGCTGCACAGGGCGGGAACTGGGCTGGGGGCCTCCCGCATGGGAAGCACACTTCTGTTCAGCATGTGGGTCTACATGGGTTGGGGCCCGGATTCCATCCTCGGTCCCTGGGGTTGCAAAGTAAGCGCTTAACCCGCTGAGCCATCCTGGGTTCCCAGGGAAGGAACCTTATAGGACAAACATCACCCCAGTTAATGACTCATGGATTGTTGTGAAATCAGGCACTGCTAGAGGTGAAACCAGGATGTTAAAGTGTCTGGAATGGATTCTATAATCATGTTGGCACTTTACCCATCCAGGCACTGTGCTAGGCACCCAACATGCTTTCTCTCCTTGCAGGAGGCATCTCTAAGAGGTTGTGATGCTTCCGTTTTGTGGATGAAGCCGAGGCTCAGCGAGGTGAGGCAGCTTGTTGAAGGTCATTTACAGAGTGTGCGTAGGTGGCGTATCTAGGATTCAAGTCCGAGTTGATCTGATCCCAGAGTCTCAGGGTGAAGAGGACTTTTTAAGGAGAGATGGTAGGAGAGAGGGAGGGTAGTAGCTATTTTGGGGCCAGCTCTCTAAGAAAGAATGTGGCATTTGGGCCCACGAGACGCCTGCATTGGAGTGAGGCTTTGAGACGGCTCAGCTTCCTTCTCTCTCTTTCCTCTTTGCCTTCAAGACCTGTAATTGTGAGCCCAGGAGCTGCAAGTACAGAGAAGGTACATAGGGGATTTTCCTTGCTCCCTCTGGCCTAAGCTCCATCTGCCATGGTCCCCATGAGCAGTTGGGGTATTTGACTGTGCTTTTGTCTTTCCCCAGGAGCTCTGCACCCAGGTTTGGGGTGCAGAGAGGAGACTTAGCCGTTCGATCTCTTGTGAGTGTGTGTGTTCAATGATTCTGGGGGAGACATGCGTCACGGCTGCCTGTGAAGGAGCGTGAGCTACCTTTACAGGAAGGACGCGGGGCCTGGGCTTTCCTGCTGGTAGGCCCGCGGGCAGTCAGTGGTCTTGAGGTTCTGGGCAGGGACGTTCTGGGAAGGAGGGACACAGGGACTCCTTCTGTCCTCACTCTGTGCCCTGCACTCTTGACCCCGCCCCTGCCTGCAGGTCCCGCTGAGCAGGACCCTCGCTGCACTTGGCACCAGCATTCAGGACATTGGCGCTGGCTGTGCCCTGCGGTCCAGGCGCAGCTCCTCTGTTCACGTGCTGGGCATGTACCCTGACTCTGTCAGCACCAGGGCGAGAACAGCGCTGCCCCCGT
Organism: Craseonycteris thonglongyai; assembly: GCA_004027555.1. Taxonomy (NCBI): domain Eukaryota; kingdom Metazoa; phylum Chordata; class Mammalia; order Chiroptera; family Craseonycteridae; genus Craseonycteris; species Craseonycteris thonglongyai. Next base: position 68,961 of record PVKE010000268.1, on the reverse strand, counting down.
TTTTGAAGTTGTTGGTACAGCCAGCTCCTGGAATTCCAGAGCTTTCTGGGGAGGAGGCAGAGAGAGCATGGAGGCGCCTCAGGCGGGAGGCACGTCCCTGCTAGGCTCTGGTCCTTGGGAAGTGACTGCTCCTTTCTGGGCCTCAGTCCCGCATCTGAGAAGGAGGGGGCAGGACTGGATGGCGCCTCAGGCGCTTCCAGACTCCGGGATCCGGGGTTCTGTGATGGTGGAGGGCCCAATCCCCAGGCACGATCTCTTGTTCCCAGGGACCCCTGCTGGCTCCAGCCCACTTGAACTGAGTCCTCCCTGCTTGGCTTGTCGGTTCATCGTGTTCTATGATTGTTTTCTCTGTGTTCTATGATTGTTCTCTCTGGGACCGACTCCGCATGAGAACTAGCTGAGCCTTCAGTGCAGCCCAGGCTCCGGGAGGGTTTGCTCTGCTCTCTTACGGCCACTTTTGGTCTTGCGGTCTCTTTCCTGGGAAGCTGTCAGCTTCTGTGGGCAGCAGTGTGCTCCACATCTCCGCCACTGCAGACGCCAGGTGACCTGGGCCGCAGCAGGGGGTGCTGGGCGGCGCATGAATGAAGGCATTGAACAGACCCAGCTCCAACCTGAACCTTGCTACTTAATAATATTAATAACATTTCCTATTTACTGATGGATTAGTATGTGCTAGTCAAGTGTTTTATGTTATCTAGTTTTAACACAATCACAGATGAGAAAACTGAGGTTCAAGAACAGCTCACCTACTTTAAAAATTTTATTGTTTTTGACAGAGACAGACAGAGATGAGAGAGACAGACAGAAGGGGGAGGGCCCAGAGCAATCTCCATAGCTGCACATCATAATTTATTATTATTATTTATTGTTTTTGACACAGAGAGAGAGATACAGAGACAGAGAGAGAACTGAACTGGGGAACTCCCCAGTTCAGCACATGGGTCAGCACGGGCCAGGGCCAGGATTCGATCCTCAGTTTGCGGGGCTGCAAAGTGAGCGCTTAACCCACTGAGCCATCCCAGCTTCCCGCATCATCATTTTTTGACATGGTTTCATTCCACACAGGTGGGCAGGGGCCACGCAGGGTAGAAGCTGGGCTGGGGGCCTCCTGCATGGAAGTCATGCCCCATTGAGCCAGGGGCCAAATTGTGGGGCGGGGGGGGGGGCAAGAACCAAACTGGGGGTCTCCTGTATGGGAAGCTCACTCCAGTTCACCATATGGGTCTCCACGGCCTGGGTCAGGATTCGATCCTCGGTCCCTGGGGCTGCAAAGTGAGCGCTTAACTCACTGAGCCATGCCGGCTTCCCCTCATCTACTTTAAGTCTTTGCTCAAATGCCTCTTTCTCAGTGCCCATCTCTATTTAAAATGGCTTTCTGTCTTCATCCCAGCACTCCCAATTTGCCTTAATGCTGCTCTCCTCCCCTCCCCTGCAAAGAGCGCTATGAGTTTCGAAGTCATTATATACTTTACTATGTTGTTTAGTGCCTGCCATATATCACCAGGCATTCAGGAGTCTTTGCTGGTGTTGTTCACAGATGTGTATCCCCAGCCACTGGAACAGGGCCCAGCACTTAGTAGGTGTCTGATTAGTGTATGCTGAGTGACTACTGCTTACATAATTTGCCCAGATATCAATTACCTGGACACTGTACCCCATGAGGCTTAAGAACACAGGCTTTGGAGCCAGACAGTTGCTGGTCTGAATCACGGTTTTTGCCACCTAACTACCTGTGTGACCTTGAGTAACTTAAGCCTTCTGAGCCTCAGTTTCCGTGGTAATAAAACAGACTGATAACATTTCTCTCCTAGGAGGGGTATGAGGATTAATGGAGACACGTATGTAAAGTTCTTGGCATATGGTAGGCGTTCTGTAAATGTTAACTTCTTTCCCCAGGAGGGTTGTTTTTTTTCTCTTCCTGCTTCTCATCTTTCTCTGATGGCCCACCCTTTGACCACTTCACTGTTCAACAGCAGTTCCTGAAGAGGACAGGCCACTGCGGGCGCGGCCTGCATTGTCTATGGAGTTGAGCAGCCCATGCTCTCTTGCCCTCCCTCTCCCTCCTTCTAGAATGTGTCTGTTGCTAAGGAGACGCAACATCAGCCCGATAGGAAGTGGCTGGGGCCTGGCCCACACTGAAGAAGAGCCACGATGGCTGACCCTGGGGAGGGAGAGATGGCAGGGATTCAGCCTTCCTCCTAGGCTGAGCGTCTGGGTGGGCGCATCGTTCTGGAATCTGCTGGGAAAACCCATCTGGTTCCCTCAAAAAATCCAGTGTTCGTCCTCCCGTCTCCATGCGGCTCCGGAGAGATGACCGATGGCCCTGGTCAGAGGCAGGAGTGGAGCTCCTGCTGGGGCTGTAGCCCTGTGGCGCTGGGAGGGTGTGAGGCCCAGACCCTGGGAGGGGGCCATAGCAGCCAGAGTGACACATAATCAAACTCCTGGCCCTCAGAATGGCACCTCCCCAGAGCAGGGCTGGACCGAGGAGATGCTCCAAGAGGCCTTGCGGGCCACTCCCAATTCTGTGTCCGCAAAGGCTGACCAAGCTGGCCCCGTGAGGGAACGCGACACAGGCACTCCATCTCTTCTTGCAGCTTGAACAGGACTGTGGGGAGACTGCCTCAGATCCTGGGTTCTTCAGAGACTCCATTTCTTCCTTCCTAACCCATGCCTTCACCCAGGGCAGCATGAGAGATTGTGGCGTTTGTGCAACCAGTTAGCCTCCCCGAATAAAGAAGGAAGAAGTCGAGGGCTGACCCTGGACAAACTCCTCAGCCTCTCTGTAAAACTGGGATAATTACAGCACTTGCCATTTGGGAACGTTGTGAGGATTAAACAAGCTGCTTCTTGTAACGAGTTTAGATCCAGGCAGACCCACGGAGCACACTAAATGTAAGTAAGCTATTATTTTCACGTTAGAGGTGTATTCATTCCTGGGAAGAGGAGTATTCTTGGGCAGACTAAAAATGGTATTATTATTGTTAATTGGCTTTTCTTGAAAAACTGGGAGGTTCTGGCCAGGCTGGCCCACCTCCCTGCCCTGCTGGAGTGAGTCCTGGCTGACCCCTCAGATGGGGCCCAGCTGGATTATTTGCATAATCCCTTCCAGGTCCTTTCCATTCTTGGTCGGCCCCAAAGGCATTTGCTATTTCTGTTACAAACACCATCCAGCATAAGCCAATAAATACCTCAGGAGTCCAGTGGGGCTAGGGGACAAAGAAAAGACTAAATTGTCTGTGCTGGGAGGGGGAAGGGGAAGGGTTCAGGCCCCCAGGAGCCTCAGAGGAAGGGGCATTAGAAGGAAGAGTGGGATGGGAATCTGGATCTAGCTAGTTTGGGAGCTACTCTGAGCCCACCCCTCTGGGGCTGGTTTAGCACAGGCCAGTACATGCCCTGGACGGAGGCACTTGGCTCAGAAAGCCTGGCCCCTGGCCCTGCCCCTTGCCATTTGAGGGCAGGTAATGCTGAGTTGCTCAGTACCCGCCTGCCCTCTATACCTTTTTAGTCTTGTATTTCTTCCAACACAAACCTTTTGGAGGACATGACCCCCTCATTGGAGGGACCTTGTCACATTGCTGATGAGAGGGACACTGTGCTTGTCACACAGGAGATTCTCAATGAATGCTTGTTTAATAAATATATGAATGAATGTAGAGAGCTTGCTTTGTGGTATTGCAACCCCCAAACTTAGCTAGACCTTTTAGAAAGCCCCCCAATCCCCTTTCTATTCCATGTACTGGGCTCCTCCATCTGGCAGAAGGAAGGCAGTGTGGGGACAGCAACTATGTCACCTTCACTTACCACCATATGCCCAAAGCCTAGTTTAGTACCTGGCACATAGTAGGTACTAAACCATTATTTGTTGAATGAATGAATGAATGAATAAGCGAATCTATGGGAAGCCTTCTTACCCTGAAGTCGGGATACTGTAGTCATGGGGATTTGAACTCCTCTTTGTAACTCATCTGGCTCATTCACCAAGTCAGATCAAACAACACAAATACGGCCTGCTATAAGAAACTCAGTGTGCAGGGACTCGTGGCTAGTGCCTATAAGCCGTCCTCTGAAGTTTGCTGTCACCCTGCATCTCCTGATGTCCTTGGCAGGCTGTCTCACTAGCTATCTTGTCCCTTATTTCTTGTGCTGTGTGTGCAGTCAGTCAATGACACTGCTATTTTGTCATTTACCATTGCATTTGGAACCATCACCTCTGTGGGTTTGGGGTTGTACTTATCTTACTATCTTAGGTCCACTTGTTCGTTTCTAAAAAGGCAGCGTCTTCCAGAAAGACTAGGGAATAGTCTGAGTGTTGACAGTGCTGTGTGTTCACCTCCTGATAAGATGCGGTGGTGGGAGCGGGCTCCAGCCCTGGCTTGAGGGCCAGCTGGCCCTGTGGCCTCAGGCGGATCACTTCATCTCTCTGAACCACATCTCTGAGGCCCTTTTACATCTTTAATTCTGCATCAACACACAGGACTGGACTGCCCAGAAGTGGACGTATGCTTTTAAGTTGGTGTATGCTTTTCTGTGAAATTGTAGCTGGTTTTATTTTAAGACTTTTCATTTAAGGTCTTCTTTCAAGTGTAAAAACAGCACTAGCTACGAGGAATTCATATTTTGTGATTTATTGGGTGTATTATTATTACATCAGAAAATGGTAGTTTTGTTGTTGTTCTTGTTGTCAAATGTATTTTAAAAAGGCTTGCTGCATTCTTAAGTGTGATTTCATTATATCTTGGGGTGACATTTTCTCCCATGAAGAACAGATATGTGATTTATAACGAACTTTCACTCCTGAGGCTGGCTGTGCAAGTATTCAACAGTGTTACATCATTCCCAAAGGCTGTTCTGGTGATAGGAGCGTCCAGTTTCTAAGCACATCGCAGGGGAGACCAGGTGGCACGGTTCCTCCTGGAAATCAGGTAACCCGAGACAAGTCATGCCTATGTCCAGCCACACACTGAAGTGTCTCAGGAAGGAAAGGGCTGTTATGGATATACCAGCCCAACTCTCTTATCTTTTAGATTAGGGCAACTGAGCCTCAGGCTGGGGAAGTGACTTCCCTCAGGTAAAAGGTCCAGAGTATTCCCACCACATCTGGACCTTCCTCATCTCACATCCCTCACATGGTGCAAATCCCAGTCCCTAACTGTGCTCATTGGTGCACACATCCAGACCACGGCTTACATCTGGGCAGGCATTTTCTCTGTCTCATGATTTGCTTTCCAAGTGCCACATGATGGAAGCGCTGCTGCAAATTCAGCATTCCAACCAGCATCTACTTTGCCCCAGACACATTTTTTTTTTTCCACCTGCTAGGCACTAATATCCAACAAAGAGTTTATTGGCATAATTCCTCCAGAAAGAGGCTGGAAGACTTAGCAAATTCACGCTTTAACACTTTTATCGAGAGTCCCAAAGGGCCACACTTTCCCCTCCCATCATCACCACCACCCCCAATCAGGCTTTCTCTACCATAGGAAGCCAGTGCACACAGAGCAGAAACAGCACAGACCCAACCGGCAGGCACAGGATATGTTGTCTAATCATCTGAGCGAGCAACCACCTGGGAGCCATTTTTGTTAAGGGCAAAATAAGCTGCACTTGACTCTGGAGGACACGAAAAAGACAGGACTATCTTGATTCTTCTGAAGGAGTGAGGGAGGATGGGTGGGGGACAGGGGAGACTTTCCTTTTCTGTTTTCTCAGAAAACATGCGAAGAAAAGCTTCACAATCAACTAAGCTACACAAATAGCATTATCTCCCAAACTTCCCTTTTCAAAGATGGCCACCCCTCCTGTCCATTTAGAAAGAGCACGCAGCACAATCTTCTGGGCGTGGAGAGAGACAAGCAGCGGGAGAGATTTAGTTTTCCACAAAGGTTGTTAATTTTTTTTTTTTTCCTTTATTGTTGGGATTTAAAATGCATATAACTGAAGGCAAAGTCCAAGGCCTAGAGCAAGATACGAGGCCCGAGAGAGAGGCTCAGAGATTCTAAAGGCGGCAGAAGGGTACCCACCTAAAAAGGCCACTTGAGCTGCAAAAAGGATGAGGCAGAGACAGAAAATGGGGAAAAGAGAAAGGGGGTGGGGGTGGGGAGGGGGTGGGGGGAAGCGTTTGGGAGGAAGACAAATACCAGTTCAGAAATTCAGACAAAGCTATGTAGTAGGAGCTAGTTTATATCCCAGTTAAGAAAAGATGGGTTGGCCTTAAGAGAGGAATGTTTGTTTCAGGAAACCTGAGAAGGGAAAAGTAAGAAGAGCAATGGCCTCTGGCCAGGACACGGCACCCCAGGGGCCCTTCAGATGGTGACAGCGTGGTGAGGCTTCTCCAAGCCTCTGTCATGTTTTTTCTGGAGACCCAATGGGAGTGTAAGGAGCGTCCATCCGGACAGAAGAAGGCAGGGGTTGGGACCTTGGTCGGGGGCCTCCCCAGTGCCCTCCAGTGGAAGGCCACACCCCTTGGCTATGCCCGCAACCCCACTCACCTACACAGGCTGTGCCGTCTTCGTTGGGCTCATAACCCCGACTGCACCTCTTGTTGGTCCGGCACCTGTAGCTTCCATACGTGTTGACACACACCGGCTTGTCTCGAGGGCACACGAATGGGAACTGGATACATTCGTTGGTGTCTGGAAGGTGAAGGGAGCACTCACTTAGGAGGCGGGGGCATGGGTCCTTGCCAGGCTCTGCTGCCCCACCCACTCTGTGACCTGGGGCCTGTCCCTTCTGCTCTTTGCGCCTCAACTTACTCACTTCGGTTCCTTTGCTGATTCCTACTGTACTTGACTGTGACATGCTGGGGGCACCCAGGCTTAGTCCTGGGTCTTCTTTTCTATCTCCTGCACTTTCTCAAGGTGGTCCTTTCATACATGGATAATTCCAGACTTCTGTCTCCAGCCACTACCTCCTCCCAGGACTCCAGACTCGTGAATCTGTCTAACATGCATCTCAAACTTTGTAGGCCTCAGATGGAACTCTAGAGTCCCCCAGTCCTCACACCTCTTCTGTCCCATTCCCATCTTCCCTCAGTCAATGCCACCATCATCTGCTCAGCTGCTCACGGAGAAATTGGAGTGACCCCCAAGTCCTTGCAGTTTAACAGCAGGTCCCATCAGTTGTGCCCCTACAGTACTAATCTGGTCTGTGCCCCTCCTCACTCCTCCGCCAGCCTGTTCCCAGCCAGCACCATCGCTTGCCCGGATTTCTGCAGCTGCCTCCTGACTGGCGCACGGCTTACCCTCCTCCATCCCATCCAATGTGCAATTTGGCAGCCAGAGTGATCTTTTGAAAACGTGATCATGTCATGTCACTCTCCTGCTTGAGCGCGCAGGGCCCTAAGAGCAAAGTCCAGACACCTTCCCGGGGCTTCAAGACGCGCCTGGCCTCGGCGTCTGGCTCCTCATCTGCTGTAGGCACATGGCCGCCTTTCTGTCCCTCTGAGGCCCCAAGCCTTGCTCCTGCCTCATGGTCTTCGACCCTGTTCAGCTGGCACAGCTCTCCCTCCGCCCCTTCTCATTGCTCAGGTCTCAGCTCAGAGGTCCCCTCCTGGCCACTCCACCTGGAACAGTCTCCAGAGCACACCTTTGAAGGGCTCTGAACTCGGCCAGCCCAGCCAGCAGGCGCCGTGCCTGTGGCCCTGCTCGCCCGCTGGAGCGAATGGCCGCCAGGGAAGCTGCTTGGCCTGCGTCCCCTGCCCCCTGCCTGGGCCTGGTGCGGGGGGAGCCACATACATGTCTGCTGGGTGACAAAAAGGGAGAGGTGGCTGGACTGGGGGTCTCACGGGGTCCTTCAGCACACAGGGAAGATGCTGGTATTTCTGTGTATGTGCACTGTCTGTTCGGAGTGGCCAGGGCGGGGACATGGAAAATTGGAGGGGACTTGTTTTTTCCTTAAGCCACCCGTAGAGCCCTACTCCTCCACTCCGGTCCTTTGTCCACACAGTGCCCGCCCCCGGAGCACTTTGTCCCCTCTTTGCCTGGCAAACTCCTCATCACCCCTCAGGTCTCAGCTTACACCTTGCTTTCTTCGGGGCACCTTCTCGAACCTTCCCTAGGCTGGTTTAGGGCCCCACCTTTGTGCTCCCATAGCCCTTGCCCTCCCTTGCCCCCTCCCTGCTCACACTCTGTGGCCATCACTATTACTTGTGTGCCTCTCCCGTTGGCTCTAGGCCACGTGAGGGCAAAGACTGTCTGTCTTGTTTACTCTTGCATCCCAGGAGCAAACCACTCTCCTGGGGCGACTGGAGGATCTGCTGAGTGGGCTTGGGAAGAATGGTGCCTGAGGGCTGAAAGGCAGGAAGCAGCCTTCACCTGCCCCCTCATTGCCGGTCATTGGCATAGGAAACATGGGGTTGAGGGCCTTCAGGATCCTGAGCCTCCAGACTGCCCCTCTCCCACTCCTGGCCTGTGGGGGACTTTCAGAAAGCCCTTGGACCCGCCCACAGCTGCTGTCCTGGCAGTGTCACAGCTACCTGCCCCCTCAGTACTGCCCAAGGCTGCAATCTCCTTTCTGTACTGAGGACACATTCTACACCCTGAGTTGCTCCAATGCCCCTGGTAATGCCCACCCTTGCCTGCCAACCCTGCTTGCTTACTGCTCCATGGGCCGGCCAGGCTGAAGCCATCAGTTTTCCATGGGGGACACCTGTCCCCCCGCCCCATGCCTGCAGCCACCACAGCCCCCAGTAGCCAGGGCTCCCTTTGAGCGTGTGCAGGCAGTTGTGTGTCTCATGCCCACACTCAATGTCTCCGTATTCATGGCAGGGAAGCACTACCAATTTCCAGAATGGTGGCTATTCAGCTGCTAGTCGCTAAATCGCTCCTACCTTCATGAGTCATAGGTGGTTGTTTTGGCATCTGGAGCCCTGGGGACAACCAACATCCCCCCTCCCCACCTTTTCACTTCTTGTCTGCCACCTGAGCCTTGCCAGGGAGCAGGCCACACTCCCCAGGGAGATTCTGGCCTCTGCCTGCCCCACCCCCCAACCATGCCTGCAGGGACTCACCCATACAATGGCCATTTTCCTGCTGCGAGAATCCTTGGCCACACTGCAAGATGGGCAGAAGCAGAGACACTAGTGAGCAGAGAAGGTCTCACATCCCCTCCTATCACAGCCAGAGTGCAGCTGTCACCCTAACGTCAGAATGAGGGGTGAACTGAGCTCTGGGCCTGGGGGAACCCCTCCCTGCCAGGACCACGTCCCTTGCAGTGACAATAGGAGACTGGAGGGAAGACCAAGAACAGATTCAGTTCAGACTCCTGCTCATCCCGTCCATGAGCTGGGACAGGGAACAGAAACCGTTCCTCCTGTGGTATGGCCCTGAGACCGGGGCTGGGTCTTGATTGAGGGACAGTGTAAGGAGTGGGGAAGCCCCCTCTCCACCCCCGCTTCTCTGAGAACCTGCCCCACACACAGGGCTGGGGGCCTGCAACAAGCCAGTCTCCATCTCACCGGGCAGGGCCGACTGGACGAGCAGTGGCTAGAATTTGAATGAATTGAGACTGAGGCAGATTTGGAAACCTGGTCACGCCAGGCAGTGTCTACATGAGGGTCTCAGGGAGAGCAGCCAGTAGCAGGGTGGGGGGGACTCAAAACAAAACACTTTACACAAGACAGGAAATGTCAACTATCAGTACTGACAAACAGGAGGGCTGGTGGGATTACTGGGAAAGGGAAATGTCCTCCCCACCCCCCAGCCTGTGCACTAATGACAAAGGCCCTTGAGCTCCTGGGGCTCATGCCACCAAGCTGCCACGGTTCCTGTTCATCCTGAGCATTCCCTTGGGTTTTGTGAGCTCCCCTATAAGCCCCCCTATGAGCCCCCTCTTCTTTGTGGATTTAAATAGGTTTCTGTTATCTGTAGTCAAGTGATCCTCATCAGAGTCAGAATCTACAACACCTCCTCCAGGGCCCCGCGGCTCACCCTCAGAAGCAAGAGGAGGGGGCCTTGTCAGAGACTTGGGGACAGCTGCGAGGGGGCGGGAGACCTGGGCTCAACTCCTAAGTCGGTTCACAACTGGCTGTGCAGTCTTGGTGAGTTCACTCTTGGCCTCAGTGTTCCTGCTTTATAAAATGGGTGGGAAAATACTTGCCAATACCCCCAATTGCTGTGAGGAGCAGGAGGGATGTGGGCGTGGTTCTGCTATGCAAACTACAAATGGCGGTTCCTTATGAAGGGGAACTTCGCTAAGATTTTCATCATCCTAGAGGCGGAGTCTGCAGATTCCTGGGAATCCAGCTTCAGCTGGACGTGGGGGTGGGGGTGGGGGTGGTGGTGTTGGGGGGGTCTCTTTTCTGCCCCTGAGCCCCAGGTGCCTTTCTTACCTCCAGTGGGGCTGGGTCCTGGCGTGTGTCCTCATCTCGGGGGTAGGGGATCTCCAGCACTGAGTTCATCTCCCCACTGGCCACGTTCCGGCTCGCCATCTTGCCATCTGGCCATGTCACCTCCACGCTGCTGGCTTCATCCTTCCCTGCAGGATGGAAGGAGAAAGCGTCAGCCGCAGACGAGGGTGGGAGAGGGTTTCTCAGCCAAAGTATCATCACACATTTACTCACTCATTTAATAAAAAACAGGAACTGAGCACCGTCCTAAGGGCTAGGGAAATGGTAAACGTGGCAGATGACTCAGGAGAGGGCATCTGAGGTGCGAAAGAACTGGACGGTGGAAGGCACAGGAGAAAGACCCTCTATGAAGCCGAGATGTAAGCCGGGATGTTGACCAAAGTGGACGGAGAAGCTCTGAGAATATTCCTGGTGAATCCATTTGCACACATCCATGAGGCAATGCATTACATCCCAGGCAGATCTGTCAGGGCTCCCCCCAGCTCCCCACCTAAGGCACCAGCCCCGTCACTGTGGCAAGGTCAGGCTAATGGTGATGGATTGGGTGGTGAGGAGCCGAGGCTGGGCCTCACCTGCAGAGACAGGCTGTTCTAAGTCAGTCACTGGGGGAGAGGGCAGGATAGGGGAGAGAGTGCAGCCCCCTTGGTATCACCACCTGGGCTGACCAGATGTGGGCCGAAACCCTGCCCCAAGCATCACTCGTGGGCTGAATACACAATATGTCACCCACATGGATGTGCTACTTTCTGCTTAATGCATCCGAGGGCTGGTGGAAGGCATCTAGCCACATACTATGAAAAGTAGAGGCATTTATGGCTGGATTTTTTTCCCAGACAGCTCTTGTATAGATGCTATTTGAAAACAAGTGAAACTGAAAAGCGCTGTCGAATTCATAGTAGCTTTTGGTAATTCTTGTCCATCCATGGAGTCTACAGTGACAGAGACTGTGGCAGTGGAGGGTAGTTTGTAAAACATTCTCATATTTTAGAAGAGGCTTGGAAGCCATGTCCAGACTTGGTGGAGACCCCCACCACGTGTGGGAACATCACTCGGGGTGGGGCTGAGACTGCAAGGCACAAGAGGACACAGCTGCATCTTTCTCCTCGAATCCCCATCTCCTTGGGCCCGCCCAGCTGCCGCTCTGCTGAGGGTTAACGGGGGCAGGGAGCAGCTGCCACACTCCGGAAGTGTCAAAGGGGAGTGGCCCCTGCTCCGTGGGCAGGTGGACAGCATTGAGGGAGAAGCTCCTGGAGGGAGCAGAGACCCCCACGCGGGGTGCAGCTTCTCCTCCCACAGAGCCTCTCCCTCTCAGGCCCAGCCTTCCTGGTTCTGGGGTTTGCTCCATTTAGCCGGAAAACATTTCTCATAATAACTCCCCACTGCCTCCTTGTACAATAATTCCTTTGGGGCCAGGGGGTTAGAAATGGGGTTGGGGTGTCAGCTATAGATTTTTTTCTGTTTTGAAGTAGAAGAGTTTCTAGAGGTTCAAAGACTAGGCATTTTTAAGGCATACAATATCCAAATTAAGTGGCATATGTAAAAAGTAAACATTATTCCATTTTTAAAAAAAAGGAGACAAAGAGAAGCAACTGTTTCTCACCTAAGCCAACTGAACAGCTACATGAACACATTTTCTAGTCCGACTGATGCGCCACAAATAACTCAAAAGAGCCGCCGAATATTCATAGACACTCACTAATTTACATCCTGTATTTGTGGCTGTGGTTCTGAGCCCAGTTTCCTCCCTTTCTGCACACCCAGGGAGAGGCCTGGACCAGCAGATAACTAAGCCGCAGGGAGCACAGCTCAGTAGGACTCCCTCCTCTGCTGCTGATTATTTCCACGACTTGGGCACTCTCTTGGGGCCTCAGTTTCTGTATCTGTAAGATGGGGGTGTGACCTAGAGCGCTAGCACTTCCAGGAAGGACAGTCCTTCCCTGGAATGTGAGCCCTGCCCCAGCAGATTGTCACCCACAGCATCCCCATCCCATCATCATTTAGACACAGGGGCGCCCTAGAGAATATATGCCCCAAACTGACCCAGGTGACTCTCGGTGGTAGCTCGCTGGATCCTCATAGCAGCTCCATGAGGAAGTTAGTTTTATGGTTTCCATTTTGGAGTTGAGGGAACTGAGACTTGCAGAGTTGAAGTGAATTGCCCACAGTTACCCAGCTAGAAAACATCTGATCCCAAAGACTGTATCTGCTATACTCTGTGCTACCAGCCACCCCACCCTGGCTGAGCATCATTCAAGGGTCTGGGATTCAGGAGGCAGAAGACAGACCCGGGCCCCATCCTGTAGGAGCTGAGTCCAGAGTGGAGTTGGAAGTGAGAAACACAGGTTATTATAATAATCTGGGAAAGTGCTATGGCATTGGCAACTACTTGGTGAGAGAGAAGCGGGTGTTAAAAGTTATTTCATTTGGGTGTTGCCCGAAGAGAAAGAGTCTGTGAGGCAGAGAAGGGAAGGAAGGAGCGTGGGCCTGTGTGCTTGAAGGTCAGGGGGTTCAAAGTAGGGGAAGCGGAGTGTGAGAATGTGTATTGGGTGGGGTGGGTGGGAGAGGAGGCTGGGAGGGACTTGGGAGCCTTAGCAGGTGGGGTGGGCTTGAACCCTCCCAACTACTCTGCAAGGTGGGTGTTTTATCCCCTCTCTCGGATGCAGACACCGAGGCTCGGCGAGGCGAGTGACTTGCAGGTGTCTGAGCTGAGACTGGTTGGGGCCCGGCTGCTCCCTCTACTCCCGGTTCCCGGCCATGGCACAGGGCAGCCTGGAAGTGGCCTGTCTGCCAGGCCTGTGGTTCTGTGAGCAGAGGTGGCCCCACTCATGGGCCACAGCCCGGAGGTCAAGAGCAGCAGGGAGTCGTCTGTGGCACCTTTTAAAGCACAAAGGCCAAGGAAGCACAGAGAACCAAGCTTTTTCAGGAGAATTACAAGCAAAACAGATGGTGGGAATACAGTTGGTGGAATATTTTTGCACTTTAATAAAGCAATTTTCACGTAGGCCACTGAATTTTCTTTCCCTAAATGAGCACCAGCCGGCCTGGAGGCAGCTGAGTCACTTGCAAACAATGAGCTGAAAGGAAGGTGCTGTGGGTGGGTGGGTGCGGGACCCTGAATGCCTGGGGTGGGCTGGCCGAGTGAGGAGCCCCTCCTGGGGGCGAGTCGACTATTGCCGCTTGTTTTCATTCTCTGGCTTCCAAGGAGCTGCCTCTGCCCTTGAGGAAACTGAAGAGCTGGGGTGTGGGAGATGCAGGGGTGGGTTTGCGGGGGGCTGGGCGTGAAGCAACCGGGGTGGGGGGGAGGGCAGTGGGGCACTCAATGGGGGCTGTGCGCCAAAACGCTTACTTATGAGTCTGGCAGGCTGTGGGCAGCAGGAGGAGGGTGGGGGTGGAGGAAGAGGGCCAGGGCTCCTCTGAGCAGGGGCCGGTGGGGTGGGGGCTATCACTTCCAGAATGGATGGTTCTGCAGGATGAAGCTGACAGCATTCTGCACAACACAGTGGGCCCCCAGGGAACCCCATCAGCCCCGGGAGTGAAACACCCAGCAAGGTCCCTGGGTTTGCCTGTGTGATGCCCCACAGCCCAGACCCGTGAGTGGGGAGTAGACGTGAGGGTCTGAGAAGCTGAGTCCTCTAACCTCAGCTCAGTGCTGAGTAAGGCCTCCAGCTGCAGCCAGTGCGCAGATGGGCCAGATGTGACTGTGTGAAGGAAGCACCCAGGGGGCTGCCCGCTGAGTGGCTCACGTGTGCCTCCACACACACGTGCACACACTCACCGCACCCTGCTGCCAAGGCAGGAGGAAGCAGGTGATTCACGGAGGGAGGAAGGAAGCAGGGTCTGTTGGGGGCAGTAGGAGCCTGTGAGAGCTGGAAGGGGAGCAGCCTGCAGCTCTCTCCCCTTAGAGACCTCTGCCTTCAGGCACAGCCTCAGGCCCCACATCTACTACTCAGTCCGAACCTTCCAGACCTTTCTTGCATTCATGTTCTGGACATGCCCCTTCTTACTTCAAACACCACAAAACAAACTGCTCAGGATTAGATGCCATCAAACTGTCAATGGAGGATTTGCTAGATAAATTATGAATGCTGCCCCAAAATGAAATACCGTGCAGCAAAAAATTAAAAATAGAGCTGCCATATGATCCAGCAATTCCACTTGTGGATAGTTATCCGAAGAAAACACAATCGCTAATTTGAAAAGATATCTGCACCTCTATGTTCACTGTAGCATCCCTAGTAATAGCCAAGATGTGGAAGTGGTCTAAGAGTCCATCGATAGATGAATGGATAAAGAAGATATGACACATAACAAGTAACATATAACATATATAATGTGTAATAAATATATGCTGGATATTACTCACAATAAGAATGAAATCTTGCCATTTGCAACAACATGGATGGACCTAGAGGGCATTATGCTAAGTGAAATAAGTCAGAGAAAGACAAATACCGTATGATTTCACTTATATGTGTAATTTTAAAAAAACCAAACAAAATAATAAGCAAAACAAAACAGAAACAGACCCATAGATATAGAGGACAAGCTGATGGTTGCCAAAGGGGAGAATGGTGGGATGGGATAAGAAAAAAAAAAAAAAGATTGAGGTCTTATATCATGCTTTAATGTGTGTATTAGTCAAGGTTCTACAGAGAAACAGAACCAATAGGATATATATATATCTATATCTATATCTATATCTCATATTCATGTAGGTATAAAAAAAGAAAATTTCACCAAAAAAGAATACAGTATATAATATACACAAAATACAAAGTATGTGTTAATTGACTATTTATATTTTCAGTAAAGCTTCCAGTCAACAGTCAGCTAAAAAAAGACTGTACGGGCCTAAAGGAATACAAAGGATGTATGAGGGCTGTCTGGAAAGTATCCAGCCATAGAATATGAAAAACAGAGGCATTTGTGGCTGGATTTTTTCCGGACAGCTCTCATATGCAGACTTGGAATGGTGTCCAAGAGTTACAGCATTGTTAGGAGAAACACAGCTGGCTTGGACATAATAGGAAGAGTATAAGCATTTTTGTTACAGAAAATCCCAAGGAGTATTTATTTATCTATGAATGTGCTCCCAGGCCTACTGTATGCAGCGAAAGCGTAACAGAAACTGGGAACTGGCTGCCTGGATGCCTGTGTTTGAAACTGCTTCCTGCCCCTTCCCCTCCACAGTGCTAATCCCCTCACTCTGTTCTGCGTTCTCTTTTTTCATAGCACTTAACATCTTCCCACATTTTACACAGTCACCTAGTTATTATGCTTATTATGTACTGTGTTGTCCCCTCCTTCCACCAGCAGGTACGCCCTCCCATGCATGGTAAGCAGGGTGAAGGGAGAATGTTTACTTAATTGTCTGCACATAGTGGGGAGGTTCTGGGTTATTTTCCCTTGCTCTTTATGATGCTTTCTGATTTTCCTATACCCTTGTGTATTATTCTCACCATCAGAAAAAAGCAGCACGCCTCAGAACAGCGGGAAGTGCTGTCCTCCCTCCGGGCCCCTGGGGCTGGGATGGCACACCTGCTGGTGGCCCTGGGGCCCCTTCGCAGCCCGGCCCTCCCACAGCCCGGCCCGCTCTGTTCCACCTGCCCTCTCCACCTGGCTCTGGGTGTCCCTGATGGTCCTGCCCTGGCCTCGCTTTCCAGGCTCTGTTCCTACCAGATCATTCCCACGCTGAACAGCCCGACCTCTGGCCTTTGCTCAAGCCTGCCCAGCCCCTGGAGTGCTCTCCTGAGCCCCCATCCACGCCTTCCCAACTTCTACCAGCCTCTAGACCTAGTTCTAGGGCCACGTC
The DNA here is from genome assembly GCA_004027555.1 of Craseonycteris thonglongyai. Classification (NCBI taxonomy): domain Eukaryota; kingdom Metazoa; phylum Chordata; class Mammalia; order Chiroptera; family Craseonycteridae; genus Craseonycteris; species Craseonycteris thonglongyai. Next base: position 52,804 of record PVKE010000268.1, on the reverse strand, counting down.
CTTGGGAAAGCTGCCAGGGCAGAAGCAATTGCCCCTGCCCGGTCCTCTCACGGCCACTGGGCCAGTAGGATGGCAAGTGCAAATCTGCCCTGTACCAGAGTTCCTGTGTCCATGGGCTCTTACCGGACTGCGAGTCTGCAGGGCAGGGAGCATTTCTTCTTTGTCTCATCTGTCTCTTTACCACGTCCCACCTCCACCCTGTTCTCTTTTCTCATCCTTCCTTCCACCCAGCCTTCTTCACCGGCTCCCTCTCTTCCTGCCTGCTGCTGGCCCCTCTATCAGTCGGGAAGGCCTGCACCGTCTTCACCCGTGAAGATCCTTCTGGATGTGGGGACCTTAGAGCTGCAGGGACAGAGTCCGAGGCCCCTCTTTATGTCGCAGGCTGCTGGCCCTGCCACTTGCTGAGCTATCTCAGGGAGTCTCACCACCAGGCTCAAGGCTGACCCACAGGGCCAGTCCCCAGGAGCAGCCTTTCTTTAGTGCTTCTTGGGGAGTGAATCCCGGCAACAGAGAGGTGTCTGCAGGGCGACTTGTGCAGCAGTTTGAGCCAGAGTTCAGACCCAGAACAAACCCCATGGCCTTGCAAAACGCAAGGGGTGGCCGTCAGGAGGGGCTCCCAGCTGGGTGCAGCATCCGTAATCCTAAGCGTGGTGAGCATGGCCAGGCAGAGGCTCCTGGGCCCCCCTGACCCCCCCAATGACCTGGCCGAGGCCGCCCCGTTGAAGAGCAGGTCTGTTCTGTTGGCAGGGGCAGGTACTGGCTGGAGAAGAGACTCAGTGATGCCCATACTACACGTCTTAAAACAGCAGAGGCGGCCCATGGGATGTGGGGAAGGAGAACCCAGCCCCATCCTGGCCTCACCACTGATTTGTTATGTGAGTCTCAATTTCCTTATCTAGACAATGGGGTGAGGGTTGATGTCCAGCCCAGCAAATGCCTGGATGAACATCCCGCTTACGATACCATGGTGGTCACCTTGGTGCTTGGATGACCTCACCTGGTAACTGAGGGTACATGGATGCCCAAGAAGAAAGAGGTAGAGCAGGAGGGCCTGGGTGGGCTCCACACAGAGCAGCTTGGGAGGTCAAGTCGTCAAGTCACAATGGTCAAGAACTCAGACTACGCTGTCCAAGAAGTCAGGGCCACATCTAGCCCTCCCTACTTTCTGCAGGTGTGATTTGTGGCAGGTTGCTTAACCTCAGCCTCAGTTTCCTGATCTGTGAAATGGGGTTTATGACTCATCCTGTTGTGGTAAGAACTGCATAAGGTATTTTCTGCAAAGCACTTAGCCCAGAGCCTGGTACACACTAGATGCTCGATTTGTCTCAGCTACTGGAGCTCTGCAAGTGAGGACTATGCATTTAAAAGTCATCTTGTACCTTTCGGGCCAGCGTAGCAATGGCTGCCTTCAAAGTGATAAATGCTCCCATTGCAGGCTGACCCATCCAGGGTGAAGCAGCCCAAGAACACTCTCATATAACTGAGCTTTGGGTCCTCTAAATATTTATGCTTCTTTTTCAGACGTCATAAAAAGTATGTGTTTCCTATAAAAACTGGAGAACACACACATAAAAAACATATGGAAGAAAATAAAAATCACATGCTCAGAAAGGCCTGGATTTGAATCCCATCTCTGCCATTTCCCTGTCATGTGATCTGGGGCAGCTTTCTTAATCGTTCGATCCTCAGTTTTCCCATTTGTAATATGGGGACAAATAACGCCTATCTCACAGGATGCCATGAATATTAAGAGAAAAGTGCCACCCTACCTGCAATGAACGAGTCACCGCATTAGTCCAGCCACTCAGAGAGAGTCACTGTTCACACTTCGCACACTTCCTTTCAGATTTCTATGCACATATGACATGTGTATATAACAGTAACATATATTTATTAATTTGAGGCCATATTGCTTATTCTTGTCATGTTAACATGACATCACCTCATGGTGCTAACACATGGGGGAGGGTATCTGATTTTGAACCTGCGTACATTTGACTCAATTTCAGTAAAGACAGTCTTGGCTCCCCTCTTGTGCGTCTCAATATTTCCCCCCATTATTGCTCCTCCTCACCAAGACTTTTATTATCCTAATTCCACCCCCCAATGCATTTCTTTAGAAATGTTTTATTTTGAAGTAATTATAGATCCACAGAAAGTTGCAAAGTACAGGCAGCTGTACCTTACCTGGTTTCTCCCAATGGTTCCATTTTCTATAACTATAGCAGTGTCAAAACCAGGAAGTGGACAATGACATAAGGTATGTGGATAAATCTATGTGCAGATTCGTGTAACCACCCCCACAATCAAGATACAGAACCTCTCCAACACCACCAAGATGTCCCTCGGGCTGTCCCTGTATAGTCACACCCACCCTCTCCTCTTTACCATTTCTCACCCCCAGCAGCCACTGATCTATGTTCTATCTCTGTGGTTTTGTCATTTCAAGATTGTCATATAAATGGAAACAACAGCATGTGACTTTTTGAGATTGGCCCTCCCCACCCCCTTCACCATAATGCTCTTGAGAGCCATCCAAGTTGTGTGTGTCAATAGTTCATTCCTTTTTATTGCTGAGTAATAGTCCATGGTGCAGATGGACCACAGTTTGTTGAACCCTTAACCTGCTGAAGGACATTTAGGTTGTTTCCAGTTTATGCTATTACAGATAAAGCGACTATGAACAATCTCATATAGATTTTTATGTGAACGTAAGTTTTTATTCATCTGGGATGAATGCCCAGGAGTGCAATTGCTGGGGCTGATAAGTAGTTGTATGCTTAGTTTAGTTACTTTTTTTGGTTGAAGAAATTACCAAACTGTTTTCCAGAGCAGCTATACTATTTCACATTCCCACCAGCGATACACGAGATCCGGTTGCTGTGCCTCTTGCCAGTATTTGCTGTGGCCACCGGGGGTTTGGTGACACTTTAGTCACTGAGTCAACTCCCAGGAGGCCAGTGAAAGCGCTGGGCTGGAAGAGTCTGGCGCAGGCCAGTGTCTGAAGAACCAGGCCACGGCCTAGACAAATGGAGGACTAAGTGTCTTGACCCCACGGTGAGCTAATTTGACAGAGGCGCTGGGGTGGGGACCCCTACAAGGGACAGGGCGTGAAAGCCTCCCTCCCAAGCTTAGGTTCATCTCATAGCGGGCTGCCACCACAGCGGATGTGTGTCAGGGCCGCCGTCGTAACGCGGTACCCGCAAGATGCTCAGGCTGAGTTCTGACTCACGCGGCGTGATGCAGGATGGAGTTGTGGACTCACTGTCCGCTCAGCAGCGCACTGCCCGCCTTCTCCCCGGCCCCAACTCACCCAAGCCGAAGTGCGCCACGGGCTCCATCTCACACAGGTAGCCCGAGCCCCCGTCGATGACCCGCAGGTGCGCCCCGCTCTTCTTGGTGTAGAGAACGACCTTTGCCCCCCTGGCGAAAGCTCCAAACCGGGTCCTGGGCACCACTCGCAGCCAGTTATTGCTGAAGCCCTGCAGGGAGGGAGGGGGGAGGCCCCGCATCAGTGGGGTGCGCAGGGGAGCAGGGGTGGAGGGTAAGAGAGGGAGAAGGGGAGAAAGAGAAAGAGAAGGGGCAGAGGAGAGCGGAGGAGGAAGCAGGCAGGGGAAATGGGCAACGCAGATAGACGGGCCGAAGTTTCGAAACAGTTGCTGGCCAAGAGGAGGGCAAGGCACTAGACTTCATCCACACGACGCCCAGGAGAGCACAGCAGGCTGGGCTCCGGGTCCCGAGCTCCGTGCTCACCTGATTCCCCCGGAAGACGGACAGCGGCTGAGCCATGGATTCTCCGTGGGACAAGATGAGGTCCAGCATCCCATCTCCATCGAAGTCTGTCACCACACCCCCTGCAATAAGGCAGACCGCACTCTGGCCATTGGCCACTAGGAAGGGGGTTCCCGCCCAGTGCCATGTCCGCAGCCCTGAGTGGGGGAGGCGCTACGGCAGGACGCCTGGGGCAGGAAGCCGCCTCCTCTCCTGTCTAACAGCGGGCCCATGAAAGGGACTCACGGAGCAGGGCTTCCCTTTTGTTCCCCCGGACTTCCGCGTGGAGAGCTTGGGTCCGCACTACTCAGACCACGAGAAGCTCTATGACACGAGCCTTCTGCATTTATATACGTTTTGTCCATCTAGCAAGGGCTTGCTTGTACACAGTCTTCTTTGGGTCCTCACTACATCTCAAAGAGCTGAGGAAGTCAGATGTAATTACCCTTATTTTATGGATGTGGAGAACAAGACCCAGAAGACAAAGTAACTTCCCAAACTACCAGCAAGATAGTGGCAGAACTGGGTCTTGGGACTCCTAATCCAGTGCTCTTTCTCGAACATCAGGCTGAGTGCCAAGAGGGGACGGGTCAGACTTCAGAACCTTCCCATCCCCACCCAACTAGGCATCCCCAGAGAAGGTACTGCCCCTGGATTCCTGGGCCCCAGCCCCGGTGGTCCTGGGATTGGGAGAATGGACCCTCCCCAGCTTCGCTGCCTTCCTGCCTGGCACTCTCAGGGGCTCCTTCTCCATTCTCACCCCTGTTCTAGGGTCTCAGCCCTGAGTGGAGGAGATGGGAGGGGCCTTGCCATGGGGTTGGCTGCTGCATCCCTCCTGCCTTCACACTGGGCAGCATGCTGAGACAGGGGGTACTATGCCCAGCCTTCAGGTGCCCTCACCTGTGCCCCGGCCCTCTGGCTCCAAGGCATCGCCAGGATTGAGCTCCTCGATGAGGGGGTCACCGTGTTCCCTGCGGATGACGCTGGAGGAGGCAAGACGGGCTGTTCATGGGTGAGTACCATGCGGTGAGGCCCCTGCGGCCTCCTCACCCGATCTGTCCTCTGTGCGGAGCAGCCCCAGGTCCCACTGTGCATGGGCTGCCACCTGGATGCCCACGGAGCCACTGTCTGCTCACAGGTCCTGTCTACACCCTGCCTATTCTGTTCTTGGGTTTTAATTTATGTTGGTAAATATCGATTCTCCCTTCTCTAATGGATGAATTATGGACAGCCTGGGGAAGGGCAGTTGATGGGTAGAGAAGGGACAGGGACACTGCTACCTTCAGATGACCTTCACTTTCCTTCGAGTGGCCCTGAGTTTCCAAGTTCTGGATGGTACCCAGGGTTCAAACCCTACTCGAATGCCACCTCCTCCACGCTCTCCTCGACCTCCCCGCGAGAGGCAGTGGCTTCCTGCTCTGCCCTTATCGCTTTGTGCCTTGTGTTAAAGCATTGTATGAATGCATCTTATCTCCCCAGTTAGACTGCGAGCTCTGTGCAGGCTGCGACCATGTGTTATTCGTCTGTGCATCTCCCACAGCATCTAGCATAGTGCCTGGCTCTGAGAGCTCCAAGCACATGTCTGTGGGATGCGTGGCTGAATTCCAGGGGCAGAAGGAAAGAAAGGGGCTCTGTCTATTTTGAACTCTGAATCATGGTAATATGTGCTTCCGAAAAGCCCCCCGTGAAAGTCCTGCCTTTTCTCCACACTGAGCTGACTGCTGCTGATGGCAGTGAGTTTTCCTCTCTCATTTTTCTCACTCGTTCGATTCTCACAGCCTTGGGTACTCTGCCCTAGGTGTGCAGAGCAATGTCAGTGGGGAAACAGGGCCAGGAGGGGTCTGTATCACTCTCCCAACCACACTGCAGGTGACTCTTGTTCACTCAAATCACAGTCAGCAGAGGGCTGTGATGTGGCCAGTGCTTTCTGGGGAAGCCGGAGTCCCCTGAGCTGAGCCCAAGGGGGCTGGATGGCAGAGGCCTGGCGGAACTGCAGGGTGTAGCAGATGCCTTAAGAGGCGTCCTCTGTCCACACAGGATCGGTGCTGAGCATATCCATGTGTGCATCTGGGTGGCAGGCCATGTGCCTGGTTGCACTGGGCTGTGTGCACACCTGCTAGAGGTGAGTACGCCTCAGCCTGCTGACACCCTCAGTCCCTTTGATCACTTGTGTCCTGCAGACTCTACCGCAGCAGAGATACCCCTTTGGTTCAAGTGACAATGCAGTTAAGGGTTCCTAAGGATAAAGCCCACCAATTCCACTGCATTTATGTGTTTGCTGAACAAGTTCTTCTGCAGCAACGTCCATGGGCCCGGCTTTGCGTGGAGGCCTGTGGCTACGGCATGCATCAGGAAGCACAGAGCTCGCAGTCCCACGGAGGATCTCATGCAGAGCGCTGACAGCCAACAGGGAGGGTGGGGCTGAGGGCAGTGCAGAGCTGGGCAAGCTCATCCAGGTTTGGGTAACCTAGGCGGGCTTCCTGGAGGAAGGGCCAACTAAGGAGAGATCAGCACGATGAGTGTATGTGTCACTCAGATGGAAAGGCTTGTGGGCAGCATGAAGGTCCAGGCCTGGCACAGCCCAGGCCTGAATGAAGCTGGAGGGTGTCTGGTGCTTAGTTGTAAACAGGGAAGTGGAGAGGAGGAAAGGCTGGGGGAAAAGCTGATAGGCATGCGATGTGTCGAAGCGAAGGCTTCTAAAAGATTTCAAGTGGAAGAGGGGTATTGCCAGATCTGCATTTTTAACTGCTTGTTCTGCAGGACTGGACACAGGGAGACGGGCTGGAGATGGGTGTAGGAATCCCCCAGAGAGTGAACAGGGGTGCTGTAGGGCGGAGAGATGAGAACCACTCAGAGGCACGTTTAGATGGATGAGCGATGTGACCATGCAGATCCCAGCTGGCCTGGGCGAGCCCCGTTGACGCCTGGGAACACCTGCCATGATGAACAGGGCCTGCCTGCACTCTCATGAAGCAGCCAGTTGGGGAGATGCATTCCCTGGTCACTCGGGGTGTCACCAAAGGGCCTGCAGGCTCAAGTCCACTCAGGCTTTGAGTCCCCAGTGCCTCCCACAAGGAGCCCACTGGGTTCTGTTCAGCAACAGGAACAAGTGGGGGCTAAACTTCCAGAGTCACCAGCTGAGTGGGGGCTCTAGCTGCATGCTCAGGACCCAGCCATCTGCCACAGAGACTTGGGGCACAGCCACCTAGCTGGGAAGTGGCTTCTGCTGCTGCCAAGTGAAAGCAAACACATGAACGCATGGGCGACCATGGGGTGACACTGTCTATGGACAGTCTCAGGCCACCCGCCCTCTAGGATGGCTCAGAGGGAAGCTGGGAGGTTTGATAGGGGCTGGGCAGGCAGGGGGACAGAGAGGTGCCTGGGTTCTTGGGCCACAGAGATGAGCGCAGTGAACTCTTTGGTGCTCAGGGACCCTGGCAAGTGACACTTTATTAGCCAGAGAAGGAAAGCAGTGTCTCTGTTAACAAGCAATTGATCTTTCACAATTAATCTGGAAGTTGTGAATAAGCTTTTTGCAAGGCACCTAATTAGTAAATCTGGTGCCTTGGGGGGTGATTACATCCAGTCAGGATTGATGCTTTGTTAATAATTATATTTTGAAATGTGCTTAGTCACAGCTCTCACCTTTTATTAATAGTTGGGGCCCTACTGGGGGAGGGGATGGGGATCTTGGGGAGCCCAACAGGTGACCTTGTCTATTTCCCTGCATCCAAGTCCTCTGGTCTACACTCCTCTCCCTACCTGGTCCTGAGCCCCATTAGCATGTTTTGTGCATTAGGAACAGGGACATCAGGCCTTACGGGTCCTGAGGTTTGTTCCCCAACCGTGGCTCTCAAACTCTATCCCTGATGCCTAGTGTGCTTACTAAAAATGGCGATTCCTGAGCCTCCCCTCCTAAGATTCTGATTCGGGAGAGGGGGGTCGCTGTTGGGATTCTATAATACTTTATGTAAGCACTCTGGGTGACTCTGTTTCCAGAACCCTCTTAGATAACTGTTGCCTCTGGAAATCCAGCCCTTGCTCCCCACAATGCGTAAATGCTTGCAGAATTCCTTCTGTCCTGTAACTTCCTTCTCTTCATTAGTTAATGAATTATGTTAATTAATGGTCTCATCCAGCATGTCTCAAAGGATGTCTTGCAGAGCACCAATCCCAAGAGAAAAATCTTTGAAAAAAAAAATGTCCTGTGGTCAAATCTATTTGGAACACTCCATCTACTTTTTGGAAAGTGAAAATACTTGTGCTCATGTTAAAAGTTCTCAGAAGTCCTGCAGCCGATGCGCCCGCCTGTGTTTGCTTGGCCCAGATGTACCTAAACAGGCGAGACTCTGCAACCCCTTTTTTGTGGGAGCGAGGATTTCTATCTGTGCAGCTTGGCCGCTGAGCACACTTTGGTCCAGGGGTGTCCAACCTTTTGGCTTCCCTGGGTCACAGTGGAAGAAGAAGAATTGTCTTGGGCCACACATAAAATACACTAACACTAATGATAGCTGATGAGCTTAAAAAAAAATCACAAAAAAAATCTCATAGTGTTTTAAACAAGTGTACGAGTTCAAAGCCGTCCTGGGCCGCATGCAGCCCTCAGGCTGCGGGTTAGGCAGGCTTGCTCTGGGTCACGTCCCTCTGCCCATTATCCCCCCCCCACCTCCAATACAGGCGGCCGGCTTCCTGCCCAGGATTTGCCCTCCATCCTGAAGCCTCTTGCTCCATCTCTGTCCTCCCTCTCTTTTCCTCCATCGGGGACCTTCCTCCAGCCCTTGGAACTCCCCTTCTGAGCCCTACACCGTCCTCCCTGACCCCAGCCGGCACGTGGCCAGGCGCCAGGCTGAAGTGTCTACCGGAAGAGGCGGTTGGCTGAGGAGCTCCGGTGGGCGAAGTTGTTGAAGAAGATCTCTAGCTCCTGGTCATTGTCAAAGTCGGCGGCGATGACTGTGCGGACAGGGGAGGGCATGGAGAACTTGGGTGAGGCGATGTCCTGGGAGGAGAGAGGGCTGCAGGTCAGCAAACAGGTACGTACGTGGGAGAGTGTGAGTGGGCGAGAGGCTGACTCCCCTACTGTGTGTGCGCGGGTGCATGCGTGGGTATGCGTGCACAAAGATGAAAGACAGTCTCACATAACATTGCCTCTTCCACCTCAAACCTGGTGGGGGCACCGTGTTTAGGACAACATGAAATTCAGGCTGCTTGTGGGAGACCAAGGAGGCAAGAGGAACAGTCCCAACTGATACCAGTGAAGCAGCTGAGATCAATCCCACGCAGCCCTCCCATCTGGCACTTGAGGAAACGCAGACATTAGTGCCTCCCCATTTTACAGGTGAGGTAACTAAGTCCCGGAGAGGGAGGTGAGCTGCCCACGGTCATAGCTAATGAGTAGGGCCACGGCCAGGGCTTCTGACTCCAGAGGCGATGCCCTTTCTCGTACTACCCTCCCTCCTCCCTCGTGAGATCTAAAGCTGGGTGGACACAGGAAAGGGCTATGCATTGGCACCCAGGCTTCTCTGGGGACCAGCTGTGTGACCTTAGGCAGGTGACTGAACTCATCAGTAACATGGGGTAGTGACAGCAGCTCAGCTTGTGAGCATGGCGTGTGGAGTGCTAGGCGCAAGTGGGCACAACACAGATCACTGGCAAACTGCCTGGGTCTCGCCCCTGCTCTCAGCCTCCTGGAGGGTGGCAGAGGCTGCCTTTGCCAGTGTCTTTGCTGCCCTGTTATCTTATGTTGTTTGTTGTTTTTTTGTTTGTTTTTGTTTTTGAACTGAACTGGGGGCACACCCCAGTTCAGCATGTGGGTCTGCCTGGGCCAGAACTGGGATTCTATCCTCGGTCCTTGGGGCTTAACCTGTTGAGCCATCCCGGCTTTCCCCTTATGTTGCTTCTTGAGTCTTTTGATTTTTTTGTTGTTGAGATGTTTGCTTTGGGGGAGGGGCGGTGTTACAGTATCAAATAGACCTGTTCAGGGCTGAGGGGGAGACCCCAGGCCCAGGATAGCCCCGATGGGCCCCCAAACGGCTGACAGGGCCTTGGTGGACCTGGTATAGGGTCCCGGTGTGGAATTTGCTTTTGAAGTAGGAGAGGGTGACCTTTGACCCTGGGAGCCTGTCTGATTCCCAGGAACACGTGGGGAGGGCTGGGAAGGGCACACTGGTGTTTCTGGGAGTGCCGCCCGGCCCCTGGCCTGGTCCTGCCTCTGGGACTCGCATGGCAGGCCCTCTCCGCTGGCCGCAGGAATGAGCTGGTCTGGGATAGCTGGCGAGATGCCTGTTCGGGGAGGCCAAGGAGGGAGGCTGTCCCCATCAGCGTAGTAACGAGGCTGATTAAGAGCCCAGCCAGCTGGCCAGGGAGGGCTGAGCGAGGCCTTAAGCTGGGGAGCAAAGGGACCTTAGGATCTCTAACTCGTAATTATTCTATCGATCCTGTAAAAATGGAAACCTGCAAAGCCCCCACGGGGTTGCCCCACTGGACGCCTGGGCTTCCAGGATAATGTATGTAAAGCGCTTAGCGCAGTTCCGGGCGCACAAAAGGCACTTGATGAATGAGCGTCTATTGTTATTATTGCTCCTGTGGGCTCTGGGGAGGAGCCGTCGGAGGGTTAGCAGGGCTCCTCAGCCGCGGCGCATTGGCACTGGGGCTGCATCCTGTGCACTGTAGGACGTTTAGCAGCAACCCTGGCCTCCGCACACGAGATGCCAGGAGCACCCCCTTACCCAGGGGTGGTGAACCTTTTGGCGAATGAGTGCCAAAGTTTATGAAATAAGAGTATACTCGCTCGACTCGCGTGCCAACCCATCGAGTGAGATAGAGGTATCGATTATTTTTATGTCTATAAGAGGCATAGGATGTTTTTATAACAAAAAACAATAATTCCGCGTGCTGAAATAATTGCTCCACGTGCCACTTTGGGCATGCTTGCCACAGGTTCACCACCCCCGCCCTAACCCATTAGTGACAATCACGAATGTCCCATGTCTGGGGTGGGGGCAAAATCACCACCGTTGAGAACCTGGATTAGTATAGAAAGCTGAATAAAGATGAAAACCATCCAAGATCCCAGGACCAATGACCCCACGTTCGGGGCATCCCCTGCCCCTCCCCCGGGCCTGGCTGCCTACGGGGAGGGAGCCAGTGGTCACCCAGACAACAGGCTCCTGGACCATCAAGCCTCAGGAAAACACTGGAACTTTCTTACTCCCTCACGGGTTTTTGGCAAGACCCAGGTACCCCTAGAACAACCCTGACCCCCTGAGGTCAGCTTCAGCCCTTCATTGTCCTCCACTGTCCTTGAGAAAGCCCCAAAGGAAGCTCCTCAGATTGGTGGCCCCTTCATTACTATCCCCAAGTAACTCCTTTGAAGAATTCACAGCCTACTGACAGCTCAGGCAGGTGGCACCTTGCCGACCGTCTGCCATTTGTCCTTAGGGGGCAGCTGTTGGATCTCTGTGGACTTGACCTCCTCGCCCCCTCCCCCTCCCCACTGCACCCTTGGCCTGAACCTCCATTTGAAAAGCTTGGGCCGCTGCTACAGATCAGGGTTTCTCAGCCCCATCAGGAAAAACGTCCCATCGGCGCCTCGGCTCTGGGCCACTAGAGACGTTACAGCAGCCCGGGCTGAAGTCCATGGCTGTCCCTCAGATGTTACCTCCCTTGCGGCCCCCACCCCCACCCACAGGCTCTGCAGAGCCACCAGCCCCTTCTCAGCCTGGGGGGATGCACAGGTGGGGCCGCATCCCGGGAACCTGCCAGGGCGGGTGGAGGGGGGAGGGCGCGTGGGCGGGAGAGGCCCCTTCTTACCCGAAAGCGGACCTTCCCGTGGGCGCTCATCTGCAGGTAGAGGCGGTGGGGGCCGTTCCAGTTGCCGTAGACAATGTCCACTTTGCCGTCCCGGTTGAAGTCGGCGAGGGCAACACCTCGCCCATGCTGGTGGGGGTCGTCCACACCTGGGAGGAAAGGCCGTCGCCCTCAGGGCAGCGACCCCTGCAGGCTCCATGCACACTCACCTTGCTGGGCCGAGCTCCCGGCCCTCCTGGGAGCCTAAGGGGAGATGCTGCTGCCATCTCCGAATTCCTCCACAGGGCGGGAAAGTGGGACCACCAGAGACTTGTCTTTGAGCTGCGCTTACCCAGCAGACACACTATTTTCGTTCAGTTTGGGGACAGCATGGGTGTGTTGGGGAAGACTGGTGGAAATTCTAGAGGACTAAAGCCCTGCTCACCCACCCTGGCACTGTCACTGGGACACATTAAGTTGATTGTCCCTCTTTTGCTTAACTCTCTTAGTGGCTCCCCAGTCAAGTTGAAATCGCGGCCTGGGGAGCACAGGGCCCCTGCCCACCTTCCCTGGTCTTTATCTGTACCCCTCTCCCTCTTCCTCATAAGCACTGCCCCTCCCACCCTCGTTCCTTTCCTTCCTCAAATGGAACAAGCTCTTTCCAGCTTCTGGGCTTTTGCTCAAGCTGGTCTCTCCTGGAAGGTGCTTTCTCTGGCTCTTGGTTTGCTGGCTCATTGTTTTTCATCTGCTCTCAGCTAGAATGTCACCTCCTCAGGGAAGCCTTCCCTGATAGCTCCAGGAAAACATCCCCTCTCACCACCTGCTATTCACCTTGACAGCCCCCACCCCCATTCTTTTCTTCCACTGTGCAGACCACGTGCACGATTAGGCCCCTTTGGGGTTTACCTAGAACTTAGGCTCCATAAGGTCAGGGACTGTCTTCTTGTTCACCTGTCTGTTCACACAGCATCTATCTCAGTGCCTGCGGTGACCTAGGAGTTTTTAGTAATCACTTACTGAATAAATAAAGAGACATAAATAATTTACCAGAAGGCAACCGGGGACGTGGGTGACAGCAGAAGAAATACCGCACCATGACAGAAACACACAGCGGGCCTTGTGCAATCTGGGAAGGGAAGCGTCTGCATCCAATGTCACCTGCTCATGCTGTCCCTGCCTCTGCTGGTGGCCAGGGGGACTGAGCTGATCCTGGGGGAGGATGGAGGGTGGCTTTGCCCCGAGGGATGGGCTGACCTCCTATTTGCTGAAGGCACACGCTCCCTTAGCCAAGAGTAGAGCTGAGAAGCAGCGCAGGGAGCTCTGAGTGCCCACGCTGACTCCCTGGGAGGACAAGCTGACGTCGGTCATCGGGCCCCCAGAGATGATGGGCAATGGGACAATGTGATAGGAGTGGGGATCCCAGGCCCCAGGCCCCAGGGAGTTCTTGCCAGCTGCAAACACAGAGATCCTGAGGATGGGAGTCCGGGGAAGGTGGGGGTGCCCCCCCCCAAGAATCTTGGAGCCTGAGCATCCTCTTCGGGGAGAAAAGGGTCTGTAGGATGGGGGTGGCAGGTGGGGGGAGAACATGAGGCCCAGGCGTGAGAAAGAGGGGTTTGCAAAGGAAGGGCAGCCTCCAGCCTCCAGGGTTAAACACCCGTGCAGGACTCCCAGCCTGGTCCGTGGCCTTCTGTGTTGGCCCATTTCTCTCCTACCTCTGAGGCACCTTGACAAGGAGCTGGTTCCCTTTCACAGGAATAATCGGTGCCAGGCTGCATTTCACCGCAGCATCTGTTTGGGTGATGAATGCCCTCCTGACATGTCTTGTTAAACCCCTGCAATCATTCTGACTTTCAATTACGGGCCTCGCACCTCTCCTCTCTCCTCCTGCCTGATACCTTCTCCCACTCCAACTTGTTCGCTCACCTCTGCTTCCATCTCTTTAACACCTTATCAAATCCTCTAGGTTTTCTCCACTACCACCTCGCCTTCATTTTATGATTTTTCAGCAATGAGGAAATTTGCTGCCGGAGCATCTGGCTCTAGGAGGGGTGAGCTGGGGCGGGCTGAGGACAGGCCAGGGGAGCTGCCTCTGTTAGCTTTGGCTGGGAAGGAGGGTGGGGAGATGCAGGATGGGGAGCCGGCGGGCTATGTGTGGGTGGCAGGGGGTTGTTCATAATGTGAACTCCAAGCAGAGAGCTGGGGGAGGAGGTACCCGTATGTCACAGAGAATGACTTGACACGGGCTCAGGGATTTGATGTTCCTGTCAGCACTAGCTGGAGCTTGTAGGACCTTTGATCTATTGATCTATGTGTCTAGGTCCCCACTCACCTCTTCTTCTTCTTCTGGAGGCCAGAGCTTGCCCCCAGCTGCCCCAAAAGGAGTGACTTCAAGCCTTCCATTCATTGGTAAGGCGGGGAGGGCCTGGCTGGGAGAAGTGGTTGGAGGGCAGACTGATTACATCCACAGACTGGTATTGTGTCCCTTCTGTCATTCAGCAAAGTTTCGTGGGTGACCACTGCATGCCGAGCATTGTGTTAAGAATGAGTAGTACAGAGCCCAGTCCTTGACGACATGGGCAGGTTATTATAGCAATGTAGAAGCCGGAGTGAGAGACCCATGTAAGGGCAGTGGGAACGCAGACGAGGGAGTGCCAATCTCTGCCAGGTGGCACAGAGGGAGGCAGGGAGGCTTCCCAGATAACATGTGAGCTGAGTATTGAAGGACAAGCAGAAGTTCTGCAGGCAGAGAAGGGGGGCACTTCAGGTAGAGAGAATGGCAGGTGCAAAGGCCCTGTGGCCAATGAGGGATGAGCACAAAGGAAGGAAGGAGAGCAGAGCTAGGACCCGAGCATTATTCTGTGTGGATTTTATCATGCTTCTTCTTATAGTTATTTGTGTCTTTGTCAGCTTCCCCTTCTAGAACGTCAGTGCCTGTGTCTATGGGAGGGCGGGATAGGGTGGTCTCAACTTTATTCAGGTCAGCATGCCCAGATCTCCCCACCAGCCTGGCCCTTAGCAGGGGCTCAGTGAATGGTTGTTAGATTGAATGTTTAAGATAAACGTGGGGAAGGGAAATGGGGAAAGGAAGCTCCGAGGGGAAACTGCAGCTGAGAGACTCAAGCAGGACTCAGAGCAACATGGGCCAATTCCTGCTGCTGGAAAAAGGATAATGGTCGGGAGTCCCAGGGCCCTTCTCCCCAGCAGCACACAGCTCCTCCAGCCCGTCACGCAGGGTTGGAGGTGCCAAGCAACATTTCCCTGTGTGATGCACAGGATGACTTGTCCTGCTCTCCCTGAGGCCTGGGGGGTGGTGCCGGGGGAGGGGGCAGGGCAGCCCAGAGTCTCCTGTGGGTCCGAGGACGTGAGGATACAGGGCAGCGGCCACACTCACCAGCGCTGGAGGCAGCGTCCACGAAGGTGCCATCACCCCGGTTATGGAAGAGGAAGTTGGGGCCGTTCTCATTGTCACAGAAGATGTCTGAGGCGCTGCTGCTGAGGATGGGGCCTACGCTGACGCCCCGGCCCCCTATGAGAGGACATGGACCCATGGTAAGTGGCAGAACTGAAGCCCCAGCTCTGCGAGGAGGATGGGGCTGCCTCTGAGATGCTGCAAAGGTGATGCCTCCAAAGAGCATGAGGGGGTGGTGGGTGGGAATTCTGACCTTCCAGAGGCTTCCCTGTGCCCCCCTTTGGGCTTGCAGTCCCATAAATCTAAGAGGAGCGTAGCCTCACTGACAATGACGCAAGTGAGGAGCAAGGTCGAGTCACTTTGTGCCAAAGGCATGATTCCATGAGCTAAGAACACAGAGGTGGCTGAGTGACAATCCCGAAACCCAGCTCTTCCCTCAGCAGTTTGATCAAGTCCCAGATTTCCCTGACAATCCCATCCACGAGTTACACGCGTGCTGGTCAAGACACGGGATGAGCTGTTCTAAGAACCTGTAGGAATGGGCTCCAGCTACAGGTACACGGACGCTCACTTTGCTTTGTTTGATGGAGTGAACAGCTGCGAACAACCTGCATGTCCATGTCCAACAGCAAGTGGCTGAATGGCCTGTGGAGCATCTGTATGAGGCGCCGTTCTGTAGCTACTCAAAGGACTACAAAGATCCATATGTATCGACTTGGAGGAGTGCCCATGACATATTTTTAAATAAAAAAAGCAATTCTCCAAGAAATGGTATTGTGTGATCTTAACTTCCTTTAGAAAAAGAAAAAAGAAAAGAAAAACACAAGCTATTTCTGAACATGTGTGTGCAAGTTTGTCCTTGAGTTTGGGGAAAAGTGGGAGAGGCCCACCCTGAGCTGTGAACCCTGGTTGCTGGATGGGATAAGATTTGTGGAGTGAAAAAGAAATGGTCATCGGCCAATTTGGTGAATGCCTTCATACTGTTTAGCTTGTTGCAACAAGAATTGTGTCTGTCGTTGAAAAGGAAAAAATCCAATCAAGTGTATCTATATTTTTTTAAAGGAAGAAATCAGCTCGGCTTGATAGAGTTTGAAGTCTCCAAGATCAAATTTGGGCTACCTATGCCAACAAATGCAATCTGAAGCGTCTTGAACAAACCATGCCAACTAGTGGGTTTCAAATAGAGCCCTGAAAACCACACCCCCACACCCTGGAAGTTCTGCACAGAAAACAGCCTGACTGGGACCAGCGCATGCATTCCAGCCTCAGCTTGGCATCTAACAAGACAATGTGACCTTACCTTGGTAGCCTCAGTTTCCGCATCTGCAAAATGGGGGTAGGGTGACCTGCCTCTTCTATTTCAGGGGTTTTGAGAGGATCAAGCGAGGTGAGCTACGTGACAGGTCTTTGTGAATCCTACCCTCTCGCTTCTCTGTCACGCCCATGGATCTGCTTGTAGGGGGCGGTCACCTGGGAGCTGGTTAGAATGCAGCATCTCAGGCCTCTACCTAATCAGAAGCAGCGTTCTAACAGGATCACGGGGGTTTCTGGGCAGCGTAAAGTCTGAAAAGTGCTGTCCTAAAGGGCAGGTCAGTGCAGTAAGAATAGTTAGAGCACACAGAAGAACTTGATTTAAAAAAATAAATAAATAAATGAGAGCTTAGGCAGACCCAAGTGATGTGGAACTAGGCCTCCCCGCCTGTCCGCCTCTGGGTGGGGCAGACGTTTCCACAGGGACCGTGCTATTAATAATAACGTGGGGTGGAGCTTCTCTGTCTCCAGGCCCTGCCTGTCCTCTCAGAGATGCTCCTGGAGGAAATCGTAAGGCCTGTCTCACCTGGGCAAACGGCACCTGCCTACCAGGGCTGGTGTTCGGGGACAGGGGACAGCGTGGGGCAAACGGCATTGCCACTTTCATGGTGGGGCTCCTTGCTAATGCATTCTGGGCCCTGTGTCTCCCCCGAATCCTCCCAGGTGATCTAAATAGCTCTCCAGGAGAACCCAGGCCTCAGGAAAGTGGAGCCACCAGGTCCATTGCTCCTGGGGAGCGTCACTCAAGAGGTGGCATGTGCTTCTTCTGAGGAGAGCGGGTCAGAAGCTTTCCTAAAGCCAGCAGGGAGGGGTGCTGGGTGGGATCCTGGGCACCCTGTCTGCCCACTCACAGAGGAGCTGCGGAATGGCGGCTGGCAGCCGCTCCTGCTCCAGTCCTGCCAGGCTCCAGCCCAGGAGCAGGCTTCGAGAAGCCCCTGGAAATTCCAGGCGGGGCCCCTCCAGCTCCCTCCCTGGCTCGGGCATCCTCCAACTTCCTCTCTGCCGCTGGCTCCCAAGCGGACACATTCCCTTCATTTTCTACAAGGCAGGTTATTTCCCTTTTGGACAAATTTCTAAATCTTTCTAATTAACTAATTGGGTTGGGTTGAAGCCTTGGACCATTTGTAACCTGTAATTACTAGAAAATTGCCATGGTAACCACGCTACTAATTAGTGACAATTTATTGCCATGGCAACCAGACCACAACAGAGATGTTACCCACAACTCCTTCCTGGCCAGTTTGCCGCACAGTTGGGGAGCCAGCCTCTTGGGGGGCCAAACCGGGGTCTGAGGCAGGGACAGCCAGGTGTCTGCCCCCCTCACTGATGCTGCAGGGGAAACTCCTCCCAGGCTGATCATGCAAGTCCTCTTTAAAGCAGTAAAATCCATCCATCCTAAGTGTGGCCCGACACTCCATGCCCCGCCTGTCGAAGACGGAGGCCCCTTATTCAGCAAGCATCTCCCCCATCCCCCAGCCCTTCCCACTCCTCTCTGTGGCTCCCACCCTGTCCTCCTTTCTGCTCAGGTTTAGTGCATGCCTTACGGGGCTAGCCAGGGGGCAGTACGGACCGGTCTTATTTAACCTGGAGAACGAGGCCCCAGTAGGGACTTAAACTGCACTCGACATCAACTCCTCTTGTACGTCAGGCCAGCTCCTGGGGAAAAGCAGTTTCCCCAGATGGGGCTGAAGAGGCAGCCCTGGTGATCGGAGACTGGATCAGAAAGTTCAAGCTGTGTGACCTTGGGCACATAGGTCACTGGACCTTTCTGGCTGTGTCTGTTTTCTCACCCGAGGAAGACTGATAATCATAGCTCCTTGTCAGGGCTGTCATAAATATTAACTAAGTAAGCTGGTTTTGGGAAGGTACCTGGGAAAATGTCAGGTGCCACAGTCATTAGCTGGGACTATTTCCCACCTGCTGGGTGAATAATATGCCTTTATTTTTCCAGCACTTTCAAGCTTCAAAAGCCTCCTTGTTCCCTTGTTGGGTGTGACGGCTGCCTTGGGCCCACCCCTTCCTGAAGGTTTCTCTGCCCACTGGGCTGGGTGGGAGGCGTGGTCCCCTGCAGCTGCATTCTGGAACCCTCTCTGATGATCTGCTCATTGGGCTTGAGCCCCATGGGGCATGCTCGCTTACCCTCAGGAACTGTACCCCTAAACCTCTGAACCCCTTATTTGGGCAATATAGACTCAAGTCCAATTTGGGTGCAGGTGATCCAGCTCTCAGATCGCATCTGGGCGTGTGTGGGGGCCTGCGGGTGCGGTGGGTGAGGAAGGGGTGTGTGCGCTGGGGAACCTCTTTACTCCATGGGCCTGAGGACCCAGGGGCAGAGGCTGGGGGCTGCTTTGCGCTAGGGGAAAGCCTCTAGGTTCTTGCTGGGCCTTTGCCCCTTCTCTGGCTGCAGGAACTTGGGAAGGGTGCTCCAGGGCCTTGGTCTGCCTGTGAAATGGGTGAGGAAAGGGGAAGGCCACCAAGGCTCCTTCCAGTTCTACTCTTCAGCGTCTCCTCCAGGCTACCCCACAGGACAAACGTGCCTGGGAGTGGGTTCCTGGGCCCAGCAAGACTCCACACTGTGAGGCCCGGTGGGCAAGGAATGGAACCCGTGAGAGTAGTCTGCTGAGACCTTGCTAGAAATGTGAGGATCATGGACACCAAGGCCGGCAGGCTGCCAAGGACACCCAAGATATTGTAAGAGGGGAGCAACGATGCTAGAAAATGTAGGGTGAAGGAACCGTAGGCGTGTGTGTGTGTGTGTGTGTGTGTGTGTGTGTGAGAGAAAGAAAGGTGTGTGAGCGTAAGGGCAGGATGGTAACAGGGTCTCGCATCCTAAATTTCCTGGAAGTTCCAACATACCATGATGCTGTGTTGGGACTAGTGTTGGCCGCCACCCCTACCCTCCGTGAACTGTCAGAGGCTGGGCAAGGTTCCCATGTAGGGGCGTCGGGGGCACTAGGCAAGGACCTTCCTGCTGCTCCCCCGTCCTCTGTGCGTCCCTGCAGGATGTCTTGGGCACGTGTCTGCTAGCGGTGGAACTTCCACACCTCAGGGGAGTTGCTCCTCACTGCGCAGGGCGGAAACTGGAAGAAGCTGTTTCAGGAGCGAGGGCAGGGAAAGGCGTGGCTGGAATAGCCCCTCTGGTGATGGGTAGTTGGGTCCTGTGTACCAGGTACTGTAGACGCTTCTCACCTCACCATTGTCTAGTGAGGAAACTGAGGCTCAGGCAGGTGCTACTGCAGCCAGCAGGCAAGCGGTCATAGTTCAAACCCAAGTCCAAGTGCCCCCAGAGCCCAGCTATCCCCACAGTGAGCTCTCCTCAGCAGGGCCACGCACCCCCGGGGAGGCCCGGTGTGGCCAGTCACACTAAAATCTCTTATTTTAGCTGAAGAAAATGTGTACCAAGATTGCACTTGTCATGCATAACGTGTCTGTGTTGGTTTTGAAAGAAGAATGATGTCCCTTCTTGTCCATCATCTCACGAACCCGATACCCTCTGTATGTTGGGGCTTTGGGCACCCTGGCAGGGGCCCTGGGCCCTGGCTGAGAAGCCTGCCCCTCCGCCTCTGCCTGCCCGTCACTATCAGATCTGGCTGCGCTCCCGCTGCAAGGCCAGCGCCCGCCGGGGGAGCCGGGCGGCTCCACGGCGCCCACTCTGCCGGCCCTGGTCACCTCTCCAGAGCTGGCTGGTGGGGATCTGCCAGAGGCCTCAGCTGGGCTCCAGCCCTCTCCGTCTCCTCCAATAATGACTTCCTATAAATCAGCTCTGCCCTCCGCTTTGTTCTGCGCGCTCCCAGCCAACAGCGAGGCGCCCCACCCAACATCATAAATCCACCTTCATTTTCTTCCCAAATTTCCTTTAAGGCTTCTTTAATCACCGCCTTGCGGCCCACACAGATGCCCCCTCAGAGGGTGAGGCAGAGCTTGTGGGGAGGGGTGAGGCTGGGGGAGGCAGGGTCACAAACGGGAAGACAGGTGGCTCCCAGAGGCGGCAGGGGTGACGGGGACCACGTTTGTGCCCAGGCTGGAGGACAGGCTGGGGGACATGGAGCCTCTATGGCTGGAGCCAGCCGGCTTGCTTTGGGCCCCGCTCTGTGCCCAGCAGGGTGCTCCCTACACCCAGGAGGTGCTCAGAAGAGGGCCCTGGCATGACTGTCAGGACAGGGGCTGCTGCTCTTTGCTCACTCGGTGGATCCTGCCTGTGTGCCAGGCCCTGTGCCAGGAACATCCCATGCCCACCTCCTGTCATTCTCACAACACACCCATTTTGCAGGCGAGAACACGGAGGCCTAGAGAGTTTCATAAATTGTCCACCGTTGCCTGGACGGGACATGAGGGAGGCAGGATCTGCCTGGCACTCTGGCTCCAGACATTGCCCACTTAGCCGTTCTGTTAGTTGGCGAGTTCAAGGTGCTCAGAGAGGCTGAGCGACATGCGCAAGGTCACCTGAGCCCCAGAGGCGGTGTAGGCCTCTTGGTCCCCACCTTCCCGCTCCTTGGGTTCCATGCCAGGCCCTCTGCCATGGGGAGAACTGGTTCTCAGGGTTCCTATGCAGGATGCAGTTCACTGCACTGTCCAGGCTCCAAGAGGCTGAGGACAGCTGGGGATTCTCATTGAACCAGAATCTATGGGGAGTGGTCTTCCCTCAGCTCAACTCAGCACCAGTGGCTTCCCCTAAGCTGCCCTCCGGGGGTCCTGGAGTCCCCCGAGAGCAGGCGCAGTGGCCACTAGATGGCACTGTGACCCAGCAGAGCGGCGGCTGGCCGACTGGAGTCTGGAGAACAGGCCTCCCCTCCCCCTCCAGGACAGCAATGCGGGTAACGCCAGGGCCAGGGCCTGCCCCCTGCGGCCGGAAGCACCCCAGGCCAGGCAGCTGCTTCAGCCACAAAAATTCGGGGCTGCAACGAAGGTCTGCGTGCCAGTCCCTGGGCTGCATTTCTGGGGGCTGTGGGGCTTGGTCCCTTCCCCAGTCCCTTCTGTCTTGCAGTTTGGAGCAGGATTCTCAAGCTGGAGGTCATCAGAGAGGTCAGTTGGTTTGTAGCAGTTTAGGCACCATGGGACAGGGCTCTAAGTGCTAGTCTCTCTACATCCTCCGGTGTGACCTTGGGCAAGTCCCGCCTGTCTCTGGATCGCTGGCTCTTCTTTTGTAGAGTGGGAGGTTCTCCAAGGTCTGCGTGGCTTGGTGCTGGGGACCTTCAGCTCCCTGAGTGCTCATCTGGCCATGGCTTGCTTCCCTCCCAGCCTGCTCCTCTCACCCCCTGCCCAGGCCCCACAGCACAGGCCTGGAGCTGAGCACAGGCCACGAGCCAGCTCCCGGGGGGTCCTTACACTTGGGGTCCGCTCCTGGGGTTTAGGGGGAGGTGCTCTGGGCTAGTTTTCCAGCCAAGTGTCCATATGTTGCTAACAGAGTGACAGCGGGGCTGCAGGGCAGTGTTGGGGGCTTGGGGGGCAGAGAAAGGGTAGGCCAGGGAAGGCGGCAGACTTCATGGTAACTTGGTGGACCAAGGAGGTTCTTGTCAGACAAATGGCAGCCTGTAAAGCTGCTCGAACGTGTCGTCTGGGCACGCCAGCTGCCCTGGCCTGCTTTTGGGCTCCACGGAAACTGCTGTCCTTTCCTTGAGCTGCCGGTCCTTCCAGCACAGCCCTGAACAGTTGGCTGGGGCTCCCCTCCCTGTCCGTCCGTGCTCCTTAACCGTCTCTCTGGGGCCCTTCCCCGCCCTTCCCCACCCCCCTCAGCTCTTGCCAGCCCCTCTGCCAGCCCAGCCAGCGTGAACAATGTCCCCTTCGTGCTCAAGCTCAGCTCCAACCTTCTGAATCCCTTTCTGCTGCGGATAACCCTCTCCCAGACCTTGCCTCCTTCCGTCTCGTCCTTTTCAAATGCTACATCTCCCAGCCCGACCTTCTTCCCCTGCAGATCAAGGCACTTAATTGCCAAGCCAGCCCAGTGCACAGGACTGGGACCTATTCAGAAAGACTGACTGTACGAATCTGGGCTGAAGCGCCTGCATGTTTATTCCTTTTCCCTGGAAAACATGGTTTATTACTGACACTCAGCCTTCCTGCTGCACATTCATGTGCAGAGCTCGGGAGTGCTTTGATGGGGTTTGAGCTGCGCAAACTATTTTATTGTCTAGTCATATGTTCCCACAAACTTTGTCAGACAGGCCACCATCAATCTCTCCCTTTCACGGGTGGAAAGCTGGCTAGAGAAGGCATCGTAAACTCAGGGGAGGCTGTGACAGTCCTTTCTGGGTAGAACTTCGAGATGGTGCCACCACCCCGGTGTCTGGAGGCAGGGGGGTGGCCCGCATGACCCCTCAAGGATTCTCGCAGCCCCAGGACTGGACGTCGATAGTGCAAACTGGGACAAATAAATGTATTGGGAAGGTCAGCCAGTGAGAGCATTCCCAGGTGCAGAGGGCGGACTCGGTGTGAGTGAGGCTGAAGTTCATGTGAGAAGTTGTGCGCAGCTATGGCTTCCTGACTTCTGACACTCAGAACAGGAACTGGATTGCTGCGCCATCAGCAGTCTACTGGCAGAGCCTCAGAATTTAGTCAGCAGCCGTGCCGGAGTTAGAAAAACAGCCTTCCCTAGAAAGATCTCCCTGTCAGAGACTCTGACAATAGGGCATCCAGGGAGGGGCGGGGGGAGCCTGCCTTTTAAAAAAAGTGCTGGAGAGGTTTTGGAGCAAGATCACCATTCTTTGAGCTCAGTTATCCAAGACGGGACCTAGCTGAAGCTTAGGGATTTAGCTAGCCCTCAGTTCCTGGCCGCTTATGTGTAAGGAAATCATTTCATCTGCTGCTGGGCAATAAAGAATGCGTTAAATCTCAGCCTTTGTGACTTGTCGGTTTTCTCCTACAGAACCTGTTCACCCATCATTTGGGCCACAGCAGGAAATGGGGCGAGAGGTTCCAGGGAAAGGATGTTATTATGCTACTCGTGCCCTGTGTCCGGTGTCCCCCACAGGGCCCCCCAAAGCCAATGCTTGACAGGTATCTCATCAACCCCTGGAGGCAGTGGAGGCGCCTTCTGTGGGCGGTGGGATGGACTGAAGTCTTCGCCCTCCTTCCTGGGGATTCTGATGAACTAGACTTGGCCTTGCAGGGCCCGGCCCCCGCCCCCGGCCGTGCAGCTCACAGCCTCCCGTGTGCCTCTGCATACCTGTGTACTTGCTGACTCCAGCCTCAGCAGCCACATCTCTGAGCGCCAGGATGCCCCGGGAGAGGTCACTGGCCTCAGGGTCCATTTCGATGAGGGCATCAGGGCCCACGTTCCCATAGGCGTAATTGGCGATGTAGATAGAGTAGCGTCCGGAGCCCTGAGCAGGAAGGCAAGGAGGGTGGGTGAGCAGGCCCGTCTGGGCTCGTGGAGGTCTCTTCTCCAGCAAGCGGCTCCCCCCCTCCTCTCAAAGGACCAGAGCCCCGTCACGGGGTTGGCTGGGTTCTTCTCCCCGGGTCTCCTGTGCATGGCACCACTCCCAGGGGTGCTTTGCATAGAGGCGACAAAATGCCTGATGCCCCCTGGAGTCCCACCACAAAGCCTCCCTCTTTCCCTTTCTATCCTGTTCCAGAAGAATACACCCCTCCCTCTCCCCCACCACCACCTTTTTACAGACAATTTTCTAATGTGCCTCCCTCCAGCTGAGCTCTCTCTAGCTGCCAGCCGGGGTAGCTGCTCAATAAATATTTGCTGATTGATTGATCTACCAGTTCCCATTATTCTCGGTCTCTCTCTTGCTCCCATTCAAGCTCACTCCAGCCAAGATGACAAGCAAATTCCCGAGCCGTCTCCCTCCCGCCTCCCCACCCTATACTTCTTCATTCCTCTATTTTGGTAGCAGGAGAGAGGCTCAGACATGCAGGGGTCCTCCTCCTATTCCTTTGTTTTCCCCACATCATCAGAAAGAAATATTATACTGCTTCTGCCTTTCTCACGTTGTCTCAAATATTTTTTCCCTTCGCATCCAGGAGCTGTGGGCGCCAGCTCCTCGTTGCTGTAGTCATTCTCTTCTGTAGTCCAAAGCGCTGCTGATGAAAGATTCTTTTTTGGCCATCATTATAATGGTGTTATTTCTTCAATGGATGCCTCCTTTCCCCCAAGAGATCTACACATTTCTAAATCAGTTTTCTGGCTTTCCTCTCACCCTTTTCATCATTTCTCTCCAATTAATCAGATAGTAGATATTTCTTGAGCTCTGACTACGTGCAAGGCACTCTGCTACAAATGTACTTAAGACAAAGTCTTCATGCTCAGGTTGCTTATGTTGAGTGTACCAAGCCAGAACACCAAACAACATCAGAGAAAACAGCGGGGTTCATGACAGTAAGAGTGTGCTCTGTCACTCCGTCTTTTCAACCCCCTTGCTTGCTTCTGTTTCTTATCCAGTGGCCCTGAGCAGAACCCTGTCCCAACTCACTGGTCACTGACTGATTTTAGCCCTTCTTTGGGCCCATTTTCTTCGGGAAAGCTGATTGAGAGCCACTTGGGTCTGTCTGATCAGTAGGTGAGGTCAACGAAGGACTGCAGGGTGTCCTGGGTGATGCAGACATGTCAACAATAATGCAATTATATGCATGACTGAGAGAGTACCCACTGGGTTTCCTGGGTGCACAGAAGAGGGGCTCTTAACCCAGAAGAGGGGCACCTAGCCATGGGAATTTCAGAAAGGATTTTCTAAGAGGAGTCTCAGCCAGGTGAAGTGGAAGGAAAAGAACCTTTCAGGCAGGGAGGAGACAGAGAATGATGCACATAGGGAACCCACAAGTAGCCCATGCCACGTTGCTGGAATATAAAACACAAGACAGGGTGTGTCAGGGGACAAAGCCGGAGAAGGTGGCAAAGCTCTTGCCTAAGGACTTCCATGTTCTTTTGCTTTTGCTTATATCTGAATCTTTGTCCCAAAACCTGGGAATCAGTGCTTTGCAAATCTTGTTGCTCAAAGTGGTCCCAGGACCAGCTGCATTGACGTCATCTGGGAGCACTGGAAATACAGACCCTCAGGCCCCACCAGACCTGCTGAATCAGAATCTGCATCTTCATAAGATCCCTATGCAGAATGGAAGCTTGACGTGTACTGCTTTGCAACATGGCTTCCTGATTATGGGAGAATGTTGAAAGGTCCTGCCCCCCACAAAGCTTGGCACGCGTGTGTGGAATGAGTGAACGGAGGCTGAATGCATGGGGCCAAAGAGGAAAGTGCGCCACCACCGTCCATGCCTGACCTGACCAGCTGTTAGCAATCTGATCAACAAATGGGCACTTCAAGCCCAAATACACTGAAAGGCACTCTGCTAGAGATTAGGATAGTTTACGATTCAGTTATACTCCAAGGGACTGGGGTGATTGAGCTGACAAAGGTGTGTGACAGTTGTAGAAGATTGCAAAAGCTCACAGATGAATTTGACCACAATCATTCTGGGAGGGCGAGAAGGAAGGCGTTTCTGCAGCTTTGGGTCCAGGACAGTGGGGCTCACTGTTCAGCCTAACGTGTGGCAGGCTTGTTAAAATGCAGATGCTGGGTCCCATCCCCAGAGTTTCTGATTCAGGAGGTCCGGAGTGGGCCTCAAGTATCGCATTTCGAACAGCTTCCCAGGTGAAGCTGCTGTTAGTCCAGGAACCACACGAGGAGAACCACCATGGGCCTCGGGCTCTTAGCCTGGGGTCTAGAGCAGGCTCTGCCCCTAATGCGCTCTGTCCTTGGGCAGATTCCTCACCCCCTATGGCTGTATCTTCTCACGTGTTAAATGGGGATTGGGTGCCCCCTGCTTCCTGGCAGGGCTGTTGAGGAGATGAAATGAGACAATGCATGTGCAGGTTCTTTTTGAAAGATGAAAATGCTATATAAACATGAGGCGTAATCATTATCGATTGGGGACTGCTTCTCGCATGCGATGGGCTTTGAGTTGGATCCACAAAGGTGAGTGATGAGGCAGCTGAGATGAAGGGCAGGCAGGGCTCCAGGTTTGGGGCAGAGAACAAATGAGGGCTGGAAGGGGAGAGGAGAGAATGGCAGGTGTTCGGGCTTGCGCCCTTTACCAGGTGTGACGGTCCTCTAGCTTGAACCTGCGTCAGGGTCACCTGCCAGGCTGGCTGCAATGCAGGGTGCTGGGCCCCACCCCCAGGGGTTCTGATTTGGTAGGTTTGGCGGGTGGGGTGGGGCCTGAGCCTCTGCACTTATCACAACACTGATTCTGCTGGTCGTGGACCGCATTTTGAGAACCACTGAGCGGGTAGACTAAAAGTCCCCAGACAGGGGCCGTGGGGCTGAGGCAAGAGCAGGGGGAACCCCGTAGTGAAACTGGTGCTTAGAAATGTATGTCTGATACAGCTCCACCCAGAGGCACACTGAGCCGAGGGGGACAAAGACATGCGATGCGTTTTCAGACAGGCAGGGCTCAATTTTTGGTGTGGTCTGCCACTTACTGTCCTCTGTGACCAAGGTCAAGTGGCTTAATTGCTCCAAGGCTTAGGTTCCATATCTGTGAAATGGGGATAGCGAGAACATCCACCTCACGCTTGTCATGAGGATTCGTTAAGATGCCTGCACACCAGTTAGCGCAGGGCGGGGCGTGTTGTCAGTGTTGTACGTGTGGGCCGTTAGGACTGCTCTTCTGTTTCTCTTCCTCAGGCTGCATTCCCTTCTCGCTGCTCTCAGAAGGGCCTTGACCTCTTCCTGCTCCTCCCTTCTGCAGGTCTCAGGCCCCAGTGACTGCCAAGGTGGTAGCAGATCCGAAAGCAACCCCTCTACTGGTGGCAGATGGGCTGAGGCTGGGGCTGAGCGAGCTGCTAGGTGCCCGCCCACTGCGCTGCATGCCAATGCCCCTTTTTGTCCTGCGGTTAAATGTGTGGGTGTGCAGATGACCTTGTCAGGCCAGACAGTACATCTCTGTGATTAACCTTCAGGCCCTTCCAGCAGCTCTGAGAAGGTTCTCACCTTAGCTGAGTGTGGGAAGCCTTGGTCCGGAAAGACTGAGACAGAAAGCCAGGCTGGGAAGAGGTGCCCAGCAGCGGCCAGGCCTGGCACCCCTGAGACCTTCCCCACTCTCCAGGGCTGCTCAGAGCCGCCTCCCCTTCCCTCCCACCAGGCAGGAGTCCAGGTGGCACAGATGCAGGTCAGGGCTAAATGTGGCTCCACAGCCCAGCTTGGCTTCTCAGCACCAGCTTGTTAAGAAATAAATATTTATACCTGGCACCTGCCTTCCCCCAAGGCCTGGAGGCCCCTGCTGTGAAGTTTCACGCTGAATCTCCAATCCCCTCGGTGCCATCCTGATCCAGAAATGAGCCGGCCCCCTTGTTCCTGCCCCTGGAATGGGGACCAGAGATGCTCCTATGGAAGGTGGACAGCAGCTGGGTCCCCGATTTAGTGATGACTGGTAAAGCCAAGGAGGGGCGCTAGGGGAACAGGTGACAGGGAGGATGAATCACCTCCACTGCAAGCCTCTGGCCAGGGCTGCCAAGATGCAATCCCACGCGGGGCAGCCCCTCGGGGCAGACGGCTGCAGCTGCTCCGTCTCGCCTTCCCCACTCGGCTTTCCTTCCCCACCCTTCCTGTGGGGTGGACTAGCTGGACAGCAAGGCACTGATGGAGCTACTGATTAAAGTCCATGAACATTCAGGTGACCACCCCCTCACCCGCCCATGAGCCCCTTGGCCACGCCTTCACTTGTTCCGTAACTATTTACCGGGGTGCCCTATGGCTATATGCCTGGCACGTAGTCGGCACTTGCAAATATTCGTGAAATAAATAAATGAGTACAAGGTTCAGAGCTAGGAGATTTTGATTCATGTCCTAGCCATACCACCAATCCACCTGGGTCCTCAGGCAAGTCCCTGAGCCTCAGGGCCCTCCTGTGTCCCGTGGACACAACGATGAGGACTCCTGGCCAGTTTCCTCCCTGGTTGCGGGGAGGGCCTCCCGGGAGAAAGATGGAAAGCGTAGTGTAACTCATCCTGCAGGTCTTCAGTGTTTAGCACCTACGATGTGCAAGACATAGTGGGAGCTGCCAAGAGCGTGGCCCTCGAGAGCCACACTCTGTCTCGGGACACTGTTGGCTTCCCTCTGGCTCTCACATTGCGGAGCGACCCCCGCTCTGCCCCAGGCCCTCCACGCACCCTGAACTCACCGTCCTGTCCACACAGGCCACCGAGCGCCCGGCAAAGAGGCTGGCCACGCCACGGGCCACGTTGACCTCATCGCTCAGGATGTCTTCCCACCGGTTACTGCGGAACTTGAACAACTTGTCCGTGTATGTGGCTACCCCTGGAGAGAGGAGGAAAGGGAGCAGGTATGTCTCAGGGTACCTGCCGTAAGGTGGTTGTGGCCGGAGGTGGATGGGGCATGTGCTCAAGGTGAGTCCTCCTTGCAGTCCTCACTCAAGCAGGCAAGACTCCTCTGTGTTGGGGGCACTCAGTTATTTTCAACTGAGAGAAGAGACTCTGAGGCTTTTGAAAATGGCCAGCCCGGGTCTCAGGAACTATGGAAGAAACGTTACTGCTACCATGCTTCCACGATGACCCTCAACAGCTGGCTTTCACATTCTGTACGGTGCCCCTACATGATCAGGAGATCCCGGGGTTGACAGTGTTTCAGCGCTGACCCTCCCCAGAACGCCCGTCTCTCCAGGAGCTGTACCCTACCTTCTAAATTGGGTGGGTCTCTAAGTCCTGAGCGAGGAAAAGGGGTGGAAGTTGAGCTCTGATAAATGTCACCTCCACCTCCAAGGAACCAGGTGGCCACAGGGTCAGAGCTCAGGCAGCCCTGGGAGGCCCGTGCTCCCGGGTCTGGGGAGCCCTAGAGAGTGGCGGGCTCTACTTCTTTGGGATGCTGACCCTTTGAGAATCGAATGGAGGCTGAGGCTCAGGGAGTCTGTGCCACCCCACGTGCCATGTGTAACTGCAGGAGGTGGTGGCGCCACTGAAGCTCATCCATGGCCAGGCAGCCGTGCTCGGGGCAGTGGAGGGACAGCCTGTGGCTGGGGTTCAAGTTCTCCCAAGGCCACTACGGCAGAGCTCGCCCCTCTGCCCTCACCCTTAGGTTGTTTCTTGTAAATGCGAGACCCAGAGCACTGATATTTCGGGGGGAACACGTTCTACCCTCAAGGACTCACACAGGGAGCCCTGGAGAGGAACAGCTGAAGGTGAGCTTGGGGAGCAGTGGCCTGGAACTTCACTCTCTGGCCGGCCCAGGGGAGAAGCAATGGGCTCAGCCTGAGGGAGCAGCAGGTGGTTATGACCTCAGGGTTCAGAGAGGAAATGAGCCTGAGGCTCCGTCTTGGTTCCCCCCAGATGCAACTCTTAGGTTCTGGTTGTTGATTTGGGCAAGTTGTTTAGCAGCTCCGAGCCTCAGCTTGCTTCTTTGTCAATGGGGATGGCACTCATAACCACGTTCCAGTTTGCTGGGAGGACTGCAGATGATGCACATGAAAGGTTTAGCACAGCAGCCCCCAAAGTGGTAGGTAGCAGACAGACGTGATTATTCCCAGTTCGTAGGTGAGATGCTCTCACGCTCCTTGAGGGACGTCAGCTCTGGCCCGCAGGGGTTTGGCGAGAGTCAGTGTGAGAACGAATGAGTGTGTGAGAGTGTGAGATGGGCGAATGTGTGAAAGCGAGTGTGTAAGAGTAAGTGTGAGTGAATGTGCGTGAGGTGAATGAGTGTGAGAAGCTGTAGGTGAGGGCAGGGTGAAAAGGATTCCTCAGGTGGTTCTGCCCGGGAGGGGACAAAAGGGTTTTCTTGCTGAGTGGCCTCACACAAGGGCCTCCAAAGACCACGGGGACTGCTGGGGGCTGGTGCACTTGTCTGGGGTCTGGGGTTGGTGTCAGCAACACTTGCCAGACACCAGGGAGCCAGCGTCAGGGAGCTGGTGCTGGAGCAGAGCCTTCCTGCCCTGCCTGACCCACTGTGGGCACAGAGGTCCTGGCCGGGGAGGAAAGGTGCCTCATGAGCAGAGCACAGGGCAGAGCCACGAGACCGGCCGGTGTTTGTTTGGGTGGAGGTGTGGGCTGAGGAGCCGCGGCGGGGTCCGGGGAGAGATGCCCACGGGGGCGGCCGAGGGGCCAGTTCTGGACAGGAGCACAGATGCTGCTCTGATTCCGGGGCTCAGGGGCCTGGGCTCATTCCCAGCCCTCATCCAGCTCAGTGTCCTCTTGGGACAGCGGTGCCTCCTCCCTCACAGCACTGCTGTGAGAATTAAAGGAGAAGCCGCACGGAAGCCTGGCCCCAGGTCAGGCACCCAGAACGACTCGCTGGCAGTGCCACACCCCCAGCAGTACAGCCTCTTCTCGTAAACCCTGGGGACCAGATGCATTTAGAACCTCAGAGTTTTCCTTCATTAGTTTAGAAAGGTAACACAGTGCACACACCGATTATTGCATATCACCCCCGGCAGGGACTGGGTGGCACCCCATAATTAAACACATTCGCATTTTTTTTAGTGAAACATAGGGATAGTCCCATGAAGGGGATAAAACAGCCTATAAATAGCTCACCTCAGCTCAGGACAGCTTTTGCTCTCAATTCATTTTCCTACAAACTTAAATAAAAGTACTTGTGGCTCTCAGAGGTGTTCTGGACATCAGGACGTGGAAAGGGACTGCCGTCCCCACGGCTGCACCTGGGACGGTGGCAGCCCTGTCATCGCTTGCTGATGCCCGAGGGGGCCTCCAAATAGCCCTGTAGGCTTCCCGGTGCCCAGACCTCACCAGTAGCGCGTGGCCCTGGCCCTTCTCTGTCACAACCAGGGCCCCTATTGACTGTCCTTTCAGCTGGTGACGTCCTCCCTGAAATACTGAGGCGCAGCACCCCCGAAGCCTGGGCCAGGCGGGCGAGCAGCAGCAGGCCGCTAGGGCTCCGCGGGGCTCCGATGGGCATGTCCACAGTCAGTGGGAGAAACGGCTCTACCTGCGGAGTTCCTGCCTCAGGTAGACAGGAGGAGAAAAGGGGCGCAGGGTGACTCTATCCCCCTCAGCTTGCCTCATCACCTTCAATTCCTCTGGCCCACCCAACACGTTTCCCAAAGTGTGCTTTGTGGAGCCCTGGTCTCTGTGAGCTGCCTGGAGGAAAAGACTCTGTAATCATCGGAGTTTGGGGAAAGACCACACCTCCCACCCTCCTCTTGGAGATTTATAATGGACATCAGTCTATAAAACTTTGAAAAGTCCTACAATAAATTTCCTGCTGGATTGTATTTAATCTGGCCTTTCCCAAACAAACGTGGCTACGGAACCCTGTTTTTGTAGCTCACCTATTCGCATCCTGTGGAATGAGTACTGTCCCTAGCGGATGGCTGTCCTAGGGTGCTGATGTCCGGCCAGGCTCTGGGCTTGGTGGCCAGAGGGGTTAGGGTGTCCAGCGGTGTTCGCTTCGGCCCCCATTCCAGCCTCTTGGCTTCCGAGCTGAAGGAGGACGCCCAGAAGAATAAACTAATTAAGGTAAAATGTGCAGCAGCGATGCGGAGCCTTGTAGATCATAAATGGGAACGGCAAAATCAATGGCAGCCCTTCTGCAGGCAGACGCCCGAGGCCTGGGCGTCAGGAGGGATGGGAGCCCGTGATTTAGGAAGAGCAAATGCTCCGGCCGCTGCAACCTGGGTAATTAGGTGTGTCAGGAAGACAGATAAACAGCGCGCTGTGCAGGTCGATGGCACTGGCAATAAACACCCAGTACCGGCCCCCGGCCCATGTCAGCGCCGAATCCTGCCTCTGGCTCCTTGTAGCTGCGCTCTACCCCGGGGTCCCTCACGGAGTCGGGGGTGTGGGGTGGGGGCAGCCGCTTGGGAGAGGAGAGGCTGCTAGTTGCAGGAGAGAGGGGCTCTCCTGAGTCCCCGAGGGAGCCCCTGAGAGGGCAGAGGCCTGGGAGAAATTGAAGGGTGTTCAAGGGCAGGGCAGGGGGCTCTGGAGGTCATGGCCGCTGTGAGAGGCCCATCTAGGGACTCCCATTCCCACCTTCATTTCGGCATCTTGGTGTCAAAGGGGCCCCAAAGTTCTCAGCATCCAGCAGCAATGCCAAGGGAGGCCCGGTAGGTGAGGCTCCAGGGCTCCCAGGCCCTGCGGGGTGCCAGGTGCTGTGAGAGGTCACAGGGAAGCAGGAGTTCCAGTCCCTGACTCAGGCGCTTACTGTCCATGTGACAGCCCTGGTGTTAGGTAGAGGGGATGCCGAGGGGCCGTAGTGAAACTACCTAACATTTCCACAGCACTTTCTATGTGCCAGGCACTTCACAGACACGCATCCACTCATGAACCCTCACCACATCCCCATAAGGTGGGCACTGTTTTCATGCAAAATTTCAGAGGAAGGACCTGAGGCACAAGAGATGAGGGACTTGCCTAAGACCCTGCAGCTAGCAGAGCCCCTGGGAGCAGGACAAAACAGCACATCTCAGAGCAGCTGCGGAAGAGGCCAGTGATCAGGGAGGGCTTCCTGACAGAGGTGGCACCTGAACGGGGGCTTGAAGGGTCAGAGTAACAGCAGCAATGACTTGGTTTTATAGCTCACGTAGTGTGGCCAGGCTTTACCTGAAGCATTCCCTTTTACAACCACCACCTTGACGAAACCCCACAGCCACCCTGACACACAGTGTAACCTCATTTTGTAGATGGAGAAACTGAGGAGCAGAGAGGTTAAGTTAATTTCCCAAGGTCACAGAGCTAGTAAATGATGGAGACAGGTTTAAACCCAGGTCCTTCCGCTTCCAAAACCTGTGCTTCTGAGCCTTGCACTCTCCTGTTTAGGCAGAGAGGAGGGGGTGGTGTTCTTGGCAGGCAGGTGGTGTAGACAAAGCCACAGCGGCACTGGTTTGCCTAGAGAGGAGGGCTGTGTAGGGGAGGAGGGGAAACATGGCGGACCAGCAGAGACCCACAACTTCCAGGACTGAGGGCGGAGGAGGGGCTCTGGTGGTGTCTGGTCTGGGGAAGACAGAGGGTCCAGAAGATTACCTGGCAGTGGAGTGAGGGGTGGGCTAGCAAGGGAGAGAATGAAGTGGGGTGGCCACTTTCGTAGTAGCTCCAGCTGGATCCAAGGGGACAGCAGTGGGTGCAGGCACAGCCAGGGCAGGAGGTATTGGCTGGGTATGGCGGGTCTGACCAAGGGAGGGGCCCACGGGATTGGGACAGTGACAGAAGCAGGGACACTGGGCCAGCTGGGGGCGGGAGTGAGAGCTCGGCTTCAGACAGTTAGCATCTGAGGTGGTCATCAGGTGGCTGAGAAGGTAATGACGAAGAGCTCACTGGCTATGGAGAATGGCAGCTTGCAGGGCCGTGGGGCTGGAGCTGGGGCAGAAGGAAAAGACCAGAGCCACAGACTGAGTCCCAGGGAGCGGGGGCATTTGGGCGTAGGAGCACAAACAAGGGGCACAGAGGGAGGCATCATCAGACACATAGCAAAGGAGGAGGGTCTGTTGGAGGGCAGAGGCATCAGTCAAGCAAATGGTACTCAAGTTACCATCCCCTCACTCCCTCCACAGCCAGCTCTATGACCAGCAGGCAACTGGAGCCACTGGGGGAGTGAGTCTGGGCCATCAAGGGCCCTTCCTAAGGATCAGTGGCCGAGTCCCCCCTCCCCAGGGGCTGCCCAACCCCAGGGAGAGGACCTGGCCCGTGGCCTGGTACTGGTGGCAAAGAGAAGGGGGAGCCAGTGTGTGTGGCAGGGCAGAGGCTCAGCTGCCAACAAAGAGATTACTGCCAAACAGCAGGGATGGGGGTCGGGGTGGGGTAGCCAGCAACATGCCTGGGCCTAGGTTAGGGTGACCAGACGTCCCGCTTTTGGCGGGACAGTCCTGATTTTTAACAATTTGTCCCGCGTCCCGCGGCATTTTAAAAAAGTCCCAATTTTGGGAAAGAATGCACGACAAGCTAGGGAACGGCGGGAGATAGACCAAATTTTTAATCAAGAACCCCCTCCCCCCCAGTCAATGGTGTCCCGCTTTACCAATGTTAAAATCTGGTCACCTTAGGGCCCTAGGTTGACCTTGGGCAAGGCACAAACTTGTCTTCTTCTTATCCATAAAATGGAACGGTGAGAATGGCCACCTATTTGTCAAGTTGTTGTGAGGATTAAATCATATAATGTAAGTAAAGTGCTTAGACCGGGGGTGGTGAACCTATGGCACGCGTGCCCAAAGTGGCATGCGGAGCAATTATTTCGGCATGCGGAATTATTGTTTTTTGTTATAAAAACATCCTATGCCTCTTATAGACATAAAAATAATCGATACCTCTCACTCGATGGATTGGCACGTGAGTCGAGCGAGTATACTCTTATTTCATAAACTTTGGCACTCAATCGCCAAAAGGTTCACCACCCCTGAGTCTTAGAACAATACCTGGCACGTAAGTTTAGTAAACAGTAACAATAAGACCACTATCATCATCACCGTCTTCATCCTCATCCTCACCATCCTCAATGCCATTACTACCATCCTCATCACCAACTTTCATTACCCTCCCTCCCCCTCCTCCTCATCATCAAGGGCATTACAGGGCATGACCACTGCAGGTCCTTATGAGTCACATCCTGGGAGGCAACTGTGACATATGACTTGTAAATGCCTTGCAAGACTTAGCCAATGGAAAACCAGGAAAGCAGATGGCCCCAGAGGAGGAAACACTAGTTCAGGCAAAGGACATTTAAAAAAAGAATGAACCCAGGCTCCCCTATATAATTTCTGATCCCAGTCTTCTTTTCCATCCCCAGGTTAAAGAGGGGAATCCGAGCAGCTTGGGCCAGGTGCTTGTCCCACGTCATCTCATTGAGTCCTCTCGACAGCCATGCCAGAAAGACAGGTTCCTCATTCGACAGAGAGCAATCAGGGCTCAGAGGGGAAAGTCGTTTGCCTGAGGCTGCACTGCTGAACTGTTCAAACTGTGGTCTGATGCAAAGCCCCCTCTTCCCCCATATTAAAGACCCCGGGTGGGGGCTGGCAGAGGGCAGTCCCTGGTTCCCAAGGAACTGTGTTCTGTGTTAGGGTGACAGAAATGGCCTCCAGGGCTCCACAGTCTTTGTGGTGCTGCTTTGACAGCCTCACCCCATTCTTGCTGCTTATGGGGCCACGTGTGAATAAGATACAGTAGCGGGGGCCCAGGAAGCCTGAGTGGTTCATGAGCTCATCTCCCCCAACAAGGCCATGCTCAGTGAGCTGAAAACCGGCACTGCCTTCAAGGGAAACATCGCTGGGGATCGTGAGACCCTGGGGTCCATCTTAGGGCCTGGATCAAGCTTGTCCTGCAGCCCAGGGGCTGCATACAGCTCAGGACAGCTTTGAAGGTGACCCAACATAAATTCCTAAACTCTCTTAAAACATGATGAGATTTCTTTGTGATTATTATTTTAGCTCATCAGCTATTGTTAGTGTTAGTGTATTTTATGTGTGACCCAAGACAATTCTTCCAATGTGGCCCAGGGAAGCCAAAAGGTTGGGCACCGCTGGTCTAGAGGGTCCTAGGAAGAGGGTGTAGACACGGCACAGTGTATGGCAGGCTTTATGGTGCACAGGAAGTCCTGGACATTCTGTGAAAGTGCAGATTCTGGCCCAGTGGGTCTGGGGTGGGGCCTGAGATTCTGCTTATGTATGAGCTTCCAGCTGTTGCCAGTGTGGCTGGGCTGCAGAACACACTCTGGGTGGCAGGGTGGAGTATCTGGGTGCAGCTGGAGCTGAGCCTGGGTGAGGGGGTGGCCGGGCCATGGGTGTGCTCCGCTCTCAGGAGCTCAGAGCCAGTACGCAGCGTGGGTGGAGGAGGCTGGGTGGGCAGCCCGCCCCAACCCTCTTTCTTCTCTCTGGCTGCCGCCTCCTCTCTCAGAGGTTACAAAAGCCCCTGCTGAACGCCTAAGGATAACACAGAGCCCAGCAGCCACCAAAGAAAAGGCTAGTAAATCCAAGTCCATAAAAATAAAAATTTTCCGCACTGTAAAACCCACCATGAGCTAAGACAAAAGAAACATGACCAACAAGGGGAAACTATTTGCAACTTGTATTACAGAGGGCCAATTTCCCTAATTTACAAAGAGATGTCACAAATCAATAAGGAAAAGTCAATAATCAATAGAAAAAATGGGCAACGGCTAGGAGCAGACAGAGATTCAAATATATAAAAATAAGCTCAGCTTCACTCAATTTAAGAATAATGAAAAATAAAACTACACTTAGGTACCAATATTTTCCCATCAGATTGGCAAATATTTAAAAAAAAATGATGACACAGTGTGTTGGTGAGAAGTTTGGGAAATGCTCACTTGCATCAGAGCTGATAGGAATGTAATTAGGACTGTCCCTTTGGAGCACAATTTATCAATGACAAGATTACACATGGATAGTCCTAGGATGTAGCAATTCCATTTCTATGAGATGAAAGAGAAACACCTGCAATTGTGGAAAATGGCATGTTGTACAAGCTTATTCATTCGGTGGCACTGTACGTGAGGACAAAAGATTGCAAGGAATCTAAATTCATCAGTAGAGACCCAATTCCATGAATGGCAAATCTATACAATAGAATACTACACAGCCATAAAAAGAATGAGAAAGCTCTTGGCTGCCATGAAATAATATCCAAAATTGATGGTTAAATAAAAAAAGTAAGGGGTGGCACTGTGAGCAGAGCATGCGGCTATTTGTGTAGAAAAGGAGGGAGGCATAGAGTGAAGACAGCATGTCAGCAGTAACCATCCTCCTGAACGGAGTAAGTGAAAATGAATGAGTGAAAATGACAGCTCACACAGACCTA
The DNA here is from genome assembly GCA_004027555.1 of Craseonycteris thonglongyai. NCBI lineage: Eukaryota > Metazoa > Chordata > Mammalia > Chiroptera > Craseonycteridae > Craseonycteris > Craseonycteris thonglongyai. The sequence goes on along the minus strand of PVKE010000268.1, from coordinate 15,815 downwards.
TCCAGTACTCACGCTCTTGTAACCCGGGGTCACACGGGCAGTAGAGCTCAGGGCCATGCAGTGCAGCAGCTGGGTGGCCAGTGCAGGACCCCTGGGGGGGTGGGCTCTGTTGGGAGCTGTAGGAGGTCCTGCGTTCCCCGCTGTGGAGGGAGGGGCTGGGACCGGACTCTTTCCCCCTCTGTCCCGTACACTCTCCTGCCTGGTTTCCACCAAGTAGTGTTCCCTGAAACACTGGTGTATTTTCCAGGTCAGTTTAGCCATAGCTGGTTTCCCGGCCCGGGTTTCTTGGGATTGTGGTCGATCGTCCTGTGTTCCCTCCCTCGTCTCTACTTCCCAAGTCTTAACCTTGGGCCCATGCCCACCTGGCACCATCCTCTGGGTGGCGTCTTGTTTACACTGTGGTCCTTTTGTCTTTCTGCTGCTGGAGTCTGTCTCTCCCATGGGCCAGGAGGGAGGCCGGCAGTCCCTCCGCCCAGGACACTTCTAGAGGCTCTGGCTTTGTTCATGCCACAGAATTGTAACCACTGGTGCTCAGAGAGCATTAATTAAGTCCTAGACACCGTAAGTGCTTTTCACCCATTATCTCAGTTGTTCATTCAAATGTATGTAGTAACTGTTTACTGAGCGACATAAGCACTTCTTTGGTCCTGTAGACCCAGCAGCAAACATGACAAAGTTTCCATCCCCATGGAGGTTCGTAGGAGAGAGGAACCACAACAAATAGACAAGTGACTTTTGGACAGGGCTAACTACGGAAGCGAGGGAAGGGCATGGGAGTGATGGGAACGATTGAAAGTGTTCTGGATAGCCCCCCTCTGAGGAGGGGCTGAATGAAAACAAGGAGTGAGCCCTGAGAAAGGGGTGGGGAAAGCCTTTCAGGCAGAGGGAACAGCAAGCGTGGGGGCCTCAGGTGGGACTGAGGTGACCAAGAGGAAGTGTGGAGGAAACTCCGCAAGGCAACGCGGCTCATGTCAGGAGGGGTGTTGGCGGTGATTAGAGTCTAAGGAGCCATTGGAAATGAAGTAGACAGAATTTTCCTGTTCTCCAGATGAAGGGGTTGAGACTGAGAGAGGTCAAGGTCTTGGCCAAGGTCACCCAATCAGTAAGGAGCAGACCCCAGGCTGTACAAAGCGAGCCCCACAGAACACTGCCAGGGTGCAGGGTCTCACCCTCTTCCAGGGGCCCCAGTGCTGGCACCCAAAAGGCTGGCAGAGGGACAGGACAGGGGCTGTCCTTCCACAGGTCCCCCCAACGCTCCAGCACTGACTAAAGGAGCCTCCAGTTGTGTACCACGGGGCGATCTGGGGGCTTCTGGAGGGGATCTCAGGTTCCCCGCGGTGGGCAGGGTGGCGATGGCTGAGTGTCGTGCCAGCCGGGCCCAGGGAAGTGCTGACAGGGCACCAATGTCCCCGCTCTACACCCTGCCCACTGTTGATGAATCAATTGAATCACTCAACTGAAAAATTAACTCAAACCCACAGACATCCCTCAAACCCACAGAAGGTCACCGGGAGGCACCCACCTGGGGCTGAGGCTGCTGGGCGCCGCCATCCTCACCTGAGCCAGGGGGGCCCGGCTCCAGCCTCTCCCAGGGGGACACTGGTGCCCCCAAACCCAGGAAGCCCAGGACGCCTCGGGAGAGCTCCATTTGGCCTGCCACCCGTTCTCTGCCCTCTGCTGGCAAAACTCCCCTCAGGCCTAACGGCTCATGCCTCATCTGCTCTTCCTGGATTTATGTACCAAGTTTGTGCTCTTAAGATGTTCAAAGTCTGGCTGGGCCGGAGGGAGACACAAAATGACCAAGACATGAATTTTTTCCTCAAGGAGCTTAGAGTCCACAGGACTGGGAGCGCGTGTCAGGTAGCTAGAGAAGTATAAGGCTGTGCTGCAAATAGACTGTAAAGCCCTCCGAGGGCAGGATCTTTCTGTTTCATTCACTGGGGCACCCTCCGTGTCTGGAATAGTGCCTGACACACAGTAGGTGCTCAATACATATTTGTCCAAATGAATAAACCCGTTAGTGAACGAACAGGGCCATGGTTAGGCTGAGCACGGAGCTAACACACTGGAAGGTGGGAGCCCCCCACTGACGGCACATGGAGATCTGATAACTGGGTCCCACCCCGGAGATTCAGAATGGACTGGACTGGGGTGCACCTTGGGGACTGAGATGTTCAAATCTCCCAGGTGTAGCCTGGGCTGAGCACCCCTGCTCTCGGCTTCACAATGGAACACTCCAAGAGTGTGGGAGGGGCTGCCGCTTCAGAGACACCTGGATGGTCCCACCCCAGGTGCTGTGAGCTGTAAATACAAAGGATCCATCCTCTTCCTCTGGCCTCCTGCCTGCAGAGCCCCTGTTGAACACCCCCCTTCCGTGGTTCTCCCCGTTTCTGTTTCCCTGTCCTCCAGCATCTTCCTGGGGACCCATAGGCGTCTCTTGCAGCTGGTCCCCTCCTGACCTTGTCCCACATTAAAGGGTTGGTCAGCCCATCAACCAATTGTGTCCTAATCCAATCGTGGCTTGGTTGGCGAAAGGGCAGTAAATCCAGCTGGGTAATCATGCCCTGAGATTTGTGTAGGAATAATTACTATCTCAGGCCTCACTTGGTAGCGAGATGAGATGCAAACCCATAAAACACCACCATTCAGGGCTGTGGCTCATTGTTTCTTGGCTGCCCGCCCCTGCCCCTGCCCCTGGCACTGGCCCCAACCTCGTCCCCTCCCATTCTGCAGCTGGCAGGGTTCAACATCAGGGGCAGTCTAGGGGCTGGATCTGGCTTGGGCTCAACAACCAGCAGGGGCACCATTATGGGCCCTGGGGACAGCCAGTGCTAGTGGACGGGGAGAGGCACGGAAGGTAGTCCCCACAGCCAGGCAATCACCTGCCTCCGGGAGGGTCCAGGACGGTGGGTACACAGGTGTGAAGCACAGGGTCTCGTCCAGACCAACCCAAGAGGCTGCTGCCACCTGGGAGAGTCCAGTGCACGTCCAACCTGTCCCCATGGGGACACGAGGCTCTGCGTCCCCCAGTAGGACGCCGTGGCCTGGGACTTCCCTGCAGGTGTCATGGCCCCGTGGGAGCAGACTTCATTCTAGTGCGCGGAGAGAATGTGACAGTTAAGCGCTGGGGACCGCCTGCAGCCCCAAGCATGCAACACGGAGGCTCTGCTATGAGCCAGACTCCCTACTAGGCCTGGAGGACACAGCGTTGAGGAAGGCCCCAGTCTTCGTTAGAAGGATAGAGCTGGAGTCACAGCACTGGGTTTGAATCCTGGGACTTACAGGTTGTGTGTCCTTGGGAAGAGTCGTGTGACTGCTTTGTGCCTCAACTATACAGTGTGACGCACCAGTACCTACCTAATCAAGCTGCTGTGAGGCTTGAATGAGATAACTATTCTCCAGTAATTAGAGCAGGGCCTGGCACACAGTGGATGCAACGTAGGTACTAGCGGTTGTCATTATTATTACTATCACTTAGCCTTTGGGTGTCAATGTCCTTCCTCGGTCCCTTCATGTGTGGTCCCGGGCCCCCAGCAGCACCCTAGCCTGAGAGTGTGTGAGCAAGTCAGCATGTGAGGCCTGCCCCAGCTGGGCTGAGTCAGAATCTGCGTTTGCACAAGCCGCCCAGGCGGACACTCTGGGCTCAGAAAGGCACCAGGAGCTCAAGGCCTGTCTTCTTGCAAGTCCTATGCCCAGCACCGCGCACCTCTAGTCTGGCATGCGGTGGGTGCTCAGAAGGGCTTTGTGGATGACTGAGCTCAGCTAAGAGCTGCAGGGGCCCCTGAAGGACTTCAAAGCGTTTTAGAAAGATTCCCTCGAAGCAGCAATTCCGGGGGGCCCTCTCTGCTGTGGTAGCCACCCACCCGGGTGACAAGTGCTGAGTGGCTGAGCTGGCAGGGGCAGTGGGGAGGGAGAGGAGACGGACCAGGAGGACAGGGGGCTGCTCAGACTGAGGGTGAAGAGGACATCAGGTCTGAAGGGGAGGACTGGCCGCTGTTCAGGGCCCCCATCTCCAAACCCAGCGGCGGGGAGATGAGAATGACCTCCATGCTTAAGAGAAGAAAGGGTCCTCCTGCTGGTCCTGGAGGTCCTGGAGCCAGCAGGGGACTGTGCCTGGGGTGGCCGGTGACAGGAGCTTGGAAGGCCAGGGTCCCCAAGGCCCTGCCCCAGTTGGTGCTGGGAGGAAGAAGGTAGGAAGCAGGAAGAGGCCCCACCCTTACCTGAGAAGGCATTATTGGTGTTGAGGAAGTAGATCTCCTCCTGGCCATCGCCGTCGATGTCACAGGCTGTGACCCCAATGGCATTACCTTGCCGGTCCCGCAGCGCATAGTAGGGGGAGCTGCGCTCGTCCACTGCGATGTTCACCAGCCGTTTCTGGGCCCGGTTGTACTTCAGAACGAGGTTGGGGCCGTTGTACCTGCAGGGGCCGGAGGGAGGGAAGGTTGCAGAGGAGCAGCTCAGCCACCTGATTCCACCTGACCAGCCAGGGGCTTGAAGTCGTCGCAGAGCGGTCAATGGTGGAAAATTCAGCACCACAGCGTCCCCAGGGAGCTGCAGCAGCCTTGCCTTGGGGGTCCCGGGGTGTTTGACAAGAGTCCCTGAGTCCGAGGACATGGGCTCAGGCCAAGCGAGAGTCAACTGGGCCCACATGGAACACAATGCAAGGAGCAGGGGAGTGGGCAGCCAGTGACAACCCCCTTACCACAGGCTACGCTGAAGAAAACCAGAACCTCCCACACATTTACCTTGCTCATTTCAACGTAAAAAGTACTTTCATATTTATGGTCCCATTAATTTAAATCTAGCTGCAATCATGCGAGGAAGGCTGTATTATTAACCCTTTGTACATGAGAGGCAGCGGATGAGCTTCAAACCGGGAAACTAAGGCTCTGAGAGGTTGAGTGCCCTTCCCAAGGTAGCACAGCTTGTAAGTGTCCAGTGATGGGATTCGAACCCAGGTCCTTTCGGCTATCCCAAGAGCCCTGGCGTGTGTGAGCCCAGGAGGAGCAGAGGCTTTGTCGTTGAGGTCTGAAATGACTCTCCTGACAGAAAGTCCCAGCATCTAAGCAGTGATATGAAATCAGCATCTCAGACTGAAAATCGCATGTGAACACATCTGAAGACATTAGGAGGACGCACTGGATGGACTTAGTGTTCTACGAAACTCAAAAACAAAAGCTTGCCATCCTCGTCAGTCCTCATCTCTTGCGTCTCACTCTCCTGCATGGTCCCCGGCAAGGTCTTGCCTCAGGGACTTGGCACATGCTGTTCCTGTTGCCCAGGATGGTTTCCCTCCCAATACCCGCAGGGCTGTCTTCACCTCCTTCAGGCCTGGCTCAGTCGCTCCTTCCCAGTGAGGCCTGCCCGCCCACATTCCTGAAACTCGTCGCCACCACCACCATGCACTCCTATTCCTCTCCCCTGCTCTCTTTCCCCAGTTTGTACCACCAGCCTCTGTCTTCTTGTTTAGCTGTTCATTCTCCGTCGAATCCCACTATAATTTACGTCCATGAGGACAGAACTTTGTTTTGTTTCCCAGGGCCTAGAACAGTGCCTGGCACACAGTAGGTGCTCAATAAATACTCAAATGATTGCATGAGGAAGACCTCAGAGCTCTGAGTCTTAAGAACTTAGGAGTCCCACATTTGGCTTCTTTTCATAGCCTTTCCAGCTGGACAAAGCGGCAGAGCTAAGGTCACCCCCCCAGACAGCACAGCCTTGACTGTCTGAAGGCCTCTTCCCGCCCCTGGAACTCAGCGTGCCAGGCTCCCCCACGCCCCTCCATTAATTCCCAGCCTCCTGCCTTTGTTCTAACCCTAGTGTGTACATCCTGAGGCGGATCAGCTACCAGCCTCTGGACGGCCCCCGGCAGAGAGCACTGGGGAAGGGCGGGAAGAACTCTCCAAGGTCTTTGAGAGAAATCACTTCTTGCTTTCCTAAAACAGATCCAACTTGGCCTCCTCCTTTGTCACCAAGATACAGAGCCAGTGGAGTTTGGGGGATGCTGAAGGCTTGGCCAGTTGCCTTCTGGCACCCACAGTGTGTGAAGGGGGAGACGGAGCTCATCGGGGGCCAAGTCAGCACCTGGTGATGGAAGGTCGTGCCTGAGGCGCCTTGACAAAGCGAGTCTGAGGGCAGTGTGTTGGGGGCACAGCATGACCTATGGGACGCGGCTAGACAGGAGAGACAGAACACTCATGCTCTAGAGCTGTCAGCAGCTGGCTCCAGCCCCCGGGCAGGATGTGCCTTCTGGGTGCTAAACACTAGTCCTCCAAGCCTCCGGGTCGTCTGTTAGTGAACAGAAGTGGCCTTCCTGCTCCTCACAAGACGCTAGGCTCTTAGAGTCCTGGGCCTTGTTAAAAGCACTCTAACGTGCATCGCCTCACCTAAACCCCAGCGAACCCTGAAAGAAGGTAGGTCAGGCATTTTTCTACATAAAGAAACTGAGGGTCAGAGAGGCAAAGTGAGCTGTCCGGTGTTACACAGCTCGTGCCTGGCAGTACTGGGCCTCTCACCAGCTCCAGGGTCCGAATCCTGTATTCTTTCCAGGTTGCCTCTGATGCCGACCCGTGGAGGCCTCTGCATGTTTTTGTGGCAGCCTCCTCCAGCACAGAGACTGAGAAGTGCCCAAGGACTTCATTTAAATAGTGGCGATAATAACCCCACGTCTCTCCAGTGCTTCACAGGGTACAAAGAGCTTCCTCATCCTTGTTTTCATTCGCTTCTTGCAGGTCTTGTTCTGCCCGAGAGTAGCTTGGTGACCTTGGCTGGTCACTGCCTCTGTCTAGGCTCTGGGTTCTCTTCTGCAAAATGAGAGCTGGACTCACTCAGAGGCTCACAAATGTGGCTGTGGGGCAGGCCTCTGGGCACCCCCCCCTCAGTTTCAAGTAGACTGTTTCTGTGTTGATGCATTTTATTTTAGGCGTCCCATTTCATCAAATGTCGTTTAAATCAGGGATTGTCATTTAACCCAGTGCTCTGCCCCAGGCTGTGGGTGGGAGCCACCATGTGAAGTCCAGCCTGACACCCCTCCTTTGCACCCCTGTCCCTCTGATCTGGCATGTCTTTACCATCCCCTGGAGCCAGCTTCCAGTGGGCGGTGAGGGGCCATGTTCCCACACCCATTGGAAGCTAGCTCATTCACCCTGAATCTGGGGTGTTGGGCATGTATGTGAGGTCTCTGCTGCTGTGGGGGTGGCCCTGGGGACACAGATGGCCCTGGATCCTCTTTTTTTTCTTTTTTAAGATATCAGGAGTGCTAGTTCCAGAGCAGCCCCTAAGGGAACTGCGGGGTGGGGTTACTAGGTTGGCTCCAATTCCTCCGCCTGTTCCAGAGTGAGCACCAGAGTCCTACCCAACCCACACAGAGGCCTGGAAGGAGCCCTACACCCTGCCCCCGTCTCTCCCACCACCGCCCGAGGGCTACAGACAAGAAGCCAGACCCACAGCTCCTAGGTAGAGATCTCCACGATCCCTGGTGAGGGCTGGAGGGCAGTGCACGGAGTCGTCTCTCCTCCCTGCCACCCAAGCTGCCCTTTGCTGCCAGGCCAGCTAGACTGACATGTGGGCCCTCACAGTCTTCGCCCAGGATAAGCAGCCGTGTTCCGTCCCGTCTTCTCCGCAGCGCTGATGCTCCTGTTGGGTGGCTCTCCATCCCCTGAGTAGGCTCTGCCCCTTTTGGCTTCTGTGACTTTGCTCAGCTGCAGCTGCCCCCTCCATGGGGTATGTTCTCCCCACCGTCCTGCTCTCCCATGAAGCTGCCCCACGGCCGCCTGGGCAGGATGGGATCTGTTCTCTGCACACTCAACAAATGGCTGCCCGATGCAAGAGGGAGGGAGGGAGTGGATGAATAAATAAAAATAATCCTGGGTAGCATGAGTGGAGTAGTCACGAGGTGCCAAGCACCCTTCCAGGTACTTTCTACCCACTGCCTCATTTCATCCTCATGAAAGTCCGGGGATTTTACAGATGTGGAAAATCGGTGGGTATAGAGGTGAGTCACCATCACTAACCCACCCGCGGTCCCTCTGGGGGGTTAGTCCCCACACTGGTCAGCCTGGGAAGCTGGCAGTGAGGTGTGTGGGATTTCATGTTTCCTCTCGCTGGCGCAGCTCAGTGAAATGGTTAGGAAGTAGCTCAGGGTCCTGTGTTCTTGCAAAGCAGGTGTGATCTCATAATATCCAGGGCTGGGCTAGCAGGCAGGTGATTAGCTGAACGGGAAAATCTGTGTCACAGACCCTGGCAGGGCACAGCGTACACTTGTGTGAGTTCTGTCCAATTCCAGTGCCAGTCCACAGAGGACAGCTGTGGGCAGACAGGGTCGTGGTGGCTGGGCCCCGAGCAGCCTGGGCATGGACCCCTGGCCCTGCCACTTTCTGGCTCTAAACGCATCTCGGGGGCATTTTGGGCATTTCCTCTGAAGGTTTGTAAAGATGCAAGGCATTTTCAGAACTATGGGTATAAAGGGGTATGTCATTCTTTGTCACTTCAATACCTTGTTTTATAGACAAAGTGAGTTTAAGGGAAAAGTAACTTTCTGAAAGTCAAACAGCTAATCATTAGACAAAAGAAACTCACCCCTTAGTCTAAAGTAGCAATTAGCACAAATCTGGCCTTTGGGCCAAATTTGGCCTGCTGACTGATTTTGTGAATAAAGTTTTATTGAAACACAAACATGCTCATTCATTTATGTTATTTTCTGTGGCTGCTTCTGCTATGCAACAGAGTTGAGTAGTTGCAATAGGGACTGTATGGCCCAAGGAGTCGAAAATATTTGCTATTTGGCTCTTTACAGAAAAAGATTGCCCATCCCTGGTTTAAAGGTTTGTCAGCCTGATATTATGGGTGTATTGTAAGTTCTAAGTGATCACTATCAGAACAGAACACAAAATTAGAATAAACTTTAGTAAAAATTACTCTGTGGTCAGTACTTGGAAATACAGTTGTCCCAAACAAGTATTTCAGGGAGAGTATAGGTTGAATGTAAGCAAGATGTTAGATCTTAGGATAGAGATTGTGAGGCAAAATTATCTGTAGGGAAAACCGAGACAGAAGAGTTGAGTTGCCTAAGATGAGATCAGCATTCTCTACATGGGGGTGCTTATCTGAGGCTATAAAATGAGCAAGAGTATGCGCCCTCTGAGTGAGTAAAGCAGTGGCTAAAGGGCTGTGGTAGGTGATCTCCAAAGATGGCTGCCACCACTGTTTTTCTTCTCTGTATGCACATGTTACTCCACCTCTTAGGAGGTGGAATCTATTTTGCCTCTCCTTGAATCTGGGTTGGTTTTGTGACTTGACTCAATTAGCAGAATATGGTGGAAGGGATGTTGGGCCAGTTCTGGGCCTAGCCTTTAGGAGGCCTGCCAGCGTCCACGTAGTCTCCAACAGAAGCCAGCCACTATGTTAGGAAGGTCACGACCTCCATGCTCTGAGGAAGCCCAGTCTAGCTGCGCGGAGAGGCTATGTGGAGGTGCACTGAGGCAGCAAGTATGTGAGGGAAGATGTTGTGGGCCTTCCACCCCAGCTCAGACAATAGCTGACTGTGGCTGAGTGACACCAGTGGATGTCACGTGGAACGGAAGAACCACGCAGCTGAATCGGTGTAAGTTTCTGACCCACAGAATTGTGAGAGATGATAAATCGTTCTTAAGCTACTCAATTTTGGGGGGCGGGGGGCAGAAAGTCAATAATGATGACCTATCATTTCAGACCTTGGGGGAAGAGAAATTTCCCTACTGGAAAGTAGGAAAAGGTATTATTCATAAATCAGTGGAATTCTCTAAGATAGCCATTTGAATTTACAATAAGTAGGTCTCCTCAAGGGAGGCTTGACCTGTTGGGTTAATACTTGCACCTCAGAATATCTGAGGGTCCGTGGAGAGCCTGCGGGTGGGAGGGTAATAAGAAATACAAGGATTCCAGAAACCTCCGTTTTACTACTCTTTCTTTTTTCCCTTTCTAGCCAGATGTTTCCCATTTTGAATGTATAATCTTGAATATAGATAATTTTTTTGGAAATGTGTGTAATGCTCTTTTCCTCTTTCTCATACATTTCATCCTTTGAAAGCCACTGAAGTTAAATAGGACCAGAAGATATATGAGAAGGCATTCAAACAGGAGAGTCACAGATTGTGTCCCGGACTGGAGACTCTGGTAATGGGAGGGTTCTAGGCATGGTGAGAAATTTGGGGCTGGGAATTTTAGAGGAAAGTAAATTAGATAAGACTGGAAAGAGCATCCATTCCAGAAAACAAACAAAATAACAAAACAAAAAAAGCCCCAAAACAAACAACAACTCTGATCCTGAATTAGAAGTGAAGCAGGGTATTGAATTCTACAAATAGAGTGTAAAGAAGGCAACTTTAAGATGAAGGATAAAAGCTTTTGACCTAAGAGGTAGGGGCTTTTACAAGAAAGGAATGTTTGGCACCAAAAGGTCAGAATAATCTGTAGTGATGAGTGTGTGTTTTGTAAAAACTCCATACAGACTGACTGATTTATGCCTTGTTCTAAAAAAGATCTGTGCTCAGCATGTGCTCTGTGCCCTTGGAATTTCTTCTGTTTTGATGAGCATGGGAGCACCCACAAGGCAGAGGTTGCCATCTGCAGCCCCAGCCCTCACCACACCTAGGACAATGCCAGGAAAAGACAGGTGCTTGGCTATGTGTTGATGATGGTGTTGATGATGATGATGATGATGATGAAAAAGACCGTGACTCCATCCCTCAGTGCATGTTTATCTCAAGAAAAGAGGAAGACAGGGAGGTAGGAATTCTCTAAGCGATCAAAGGAGGGGTTCAGGTGACAGACGGAGGATGTGTTAATCAGGATTCTTTGGTTGCAAGTGGCCAACACTCTCCCTGCACTAGTTGAAAAATGTTTTGGTTCAGATGCCAGGACAGCAAGTGTACAGGTAGGCTTCGGGGTGACTGGAACTGGGGTTCTGAACAGGAGGCTGTCAGGACTTCATTTCTCCTTCCCTCCTTCTCTTTTCTCCGTTGTCCTCATTCTCTCACAGCATCCTGCTTCACAAGGCTTGAACTATAACATCCGCACTCTGTGCCTCACACCTCAGCACAGGGTGAAGATGCTTCCTTCCTTCCATTCCAGTGTGAAGAACCCAGGGAAGGGCTCTGATGGGACCAGGCTGGGTCACATGTCCATCCTCAGAGCCAGAAGCTGGGAGCCTATGGTTGACAACCTTCAACTAGTACCAAAGCTAGTGAGAGCAGCATCTCAGGAGCCACATATTTTCAGGAAGAGAAGTGCTAGGAAGGATGAAGAATGCGTCTCTAATATGAGTAGGAAGTCATTCATCTGGGTCTGTACTCGTACGTGCAGGAGACAAACTTGCCAGGGCCCATTGATGGAAGGGAACGACTTCCTGGCACTACTGAGTGCCTGTGTCCTCTAGAGACATCTCAAGGTCCTCTCACTCCCCCTCCCCCAGAAGCCCCAGAAAGAGGGAAGCACAGAAAGTGAACGACTGAGTCACTATGTTCTGGAAGTGGGTCTGGTTCTTGGCCTCTGGCCTGCTCCTGGGGCCTCCGTTCCAGGCAGCACTGAGGCTGTGGGGGGAGGTGGAAGGGCACTGAGAGTTGGCAGCGATGAGCCCAGTGTGGGGTGTGTGAGCTCCGGCCCAGCTCTGTGATGAACTTCCTGTGAATTCAGGCAAATCATTTAACTGCTTGGTCACAAGTTTAAATCTTTCTTCAATCTTTCTTCTCTCATGCTATAATTACCTAGACTCTTCTAGCTAAAAAGGCATTGGTCTCTGTCTCTGGCTCTCTTTTGGCTGAAGATGTGAGCTAATTTATAGCCGAAATGGTGAGGCAAATAAGCCAATGGATGCTTCACTCTTTAAGAGTATAGATAGAAGCCGATCATTCTCCAACGAGTTCCGGAATCCTGTTTCCAGGCTGGGCACACTACATGGCACAGGATGCAATTCCCTGCTCACAGACTTTAATATGACAAATAAGGACTCACCCCAATTCCAAATTTTCAGAGGAGGGAGAAGTGATCACTTTTGCTGGGGTAAAGTCTTCATAAAGAAGGTGCACTTGATATAGAACTTGAACGATATATATAGTTTTAATAGACAATATATGAGTTAGACATTTACAAAAGAAATAGTGTGAGCTATGAAGCAGATTAGAGAATAGAAGAATATGCCCAGGGAGTAGAGGGTAAACTAGCTGGACGACACTGAGATGTGCGTTAGACAATAGTGAGAAGGAGGGGAGGGCAAACTGGAAAGTACATGGCTGCTAAGATTGTAGAAGATGTGACACATGAACTAAGACTTCAGATTTTATCTGGTAGGAAATGAGGAGCCTGCTAAAGGGTTCTGAATAGGGTGTAACATTACACCAAAACACTGTTTTGGGGAGTATCGTCTGTTGGCTATGTGCATGAAAGACCAGCCAGGCAAGAGAATGAAAAGAACAGTGCAGAAAAATGGAAGTTCCCCTGAATTATTCCAAAAACTTCTTCTGAGCTAATTTGAGTAGGTTTCTATTCCTTGCAAGCAAATGACTCCTAGGACAAAGCAGTCAAGAAAGCATCGAAATCTGGAAAGCAGGGTTAAAATGTTAGGCGTGGTCAACAGCACTAAACGTTCCCAAGAGGCCCAAAGGCCCAGACTGAAAGAGCAAATGCGTATGGCAATTTAGAAGACACTGATCAACTTCAAGAGAGCGCCTTCCTCACAGAGCAGAGAGGCGCCACATGGAAGGCATAAGATAGTGGATGGCGAGCAGTGTGGATGACTCAATGAAGACAGGAAGGGCTCAGGAAGGCCGAGGACAGCGGCCAGGGGACCCGGAGTTAAGCGATGGTTTCACCAAGCTCTGGGGCCTGTGCATGTTTGTAGGCAACAGGAAAAGACCTAGGAGGGTGGCAGATTTAGAAGGTACCTGGGCAAGATGTATAAGAGGTGGAAAGGGACAAAGACTAAGGGTTAGGCCTGGAAGTAAGAAGAGGTCAGGAAGCCAGGAGGGGTAAGAAGACAGGATGAGGTGGAAGAGGGTGACTAGAAAGTTGATACCCAGGGACCTTGGTCTGTTCATAGATAAATAAGAGGTCTTAGCTCAGAGGAGGGTGCGGAAGTCACAGCTTGAGAAAGGAGGAAGTTGGAATAACAGCCGAGGAGCTAATACAGGGCCCTTTTCCCTGGTAACTGGGGCATGGCAGGTGAGCCACCTCACAGGGTGAAGTTGGGACAACTCGAGGGCTGATGAGATGCAGAGGGCAGGAGGAGGGACAGGATTAGTCTTTGAGTGTGCAGAGAAGACTACAGGGAGTCTGTGCTGCAGGGAGGCCTGAACAGGGGCCCAGAGAGTCCACTTTGGGACAGGCACACACCGAGGTGGAGTGCAGGCAGAGCTGCCTCAGGGAGTCGAGCTCAGGGTGGGAGCAGGCGAGGCCAGGCATTGGAGGTCTTGCATCCAGAATGGGGGATGCTGCCTTCAGCCCTGCTGAGTGGCTCAGTAAAGGTGGTGGGAACATCTGCTCTCAGGAGTGAGGTGGTTCTGTGGGGGCAACAAGGGGCAGAAGAAAGTGCACTGGACCAGGGTCGGAACAGAAAGGCTGAGAGGCAGGGTAGCTCTGTGATGAGAAACTTGGCCCAGGAGTCAAGGGCAGATCCCTCCTCTGCAACTCCTCTGCTGTGTGGGTGTTCTTGGACAAGTCACCCAGCCTGTCCAAGCCTCCGTTTCCTGATACCAGCCCCCCTGCCATTGGGCTGTGCTGAGAATTACAGTAAGATAATACCTACAAAGTACTTACTACAGTGCTAGGTGCAGAGCAAACACTCAGTAAACACTAGTTAGTCTGTCTGTCTTCTCCTCCCATATACACTCAGTACCTGACACATATGGGAACTCGATACATATTTTTGAAAGAATGAGTTATATGATTATTATCTGTGTAGCCTTGAGCACAGGAGACTGTGAGCTCTGCGGAGTTCTAGACTATATTTTATTTTTCTACCTCCTCACATAATGTTTGATAAAGGAACCTGCTTACACTGAGTAGAATTCAGTTTCCTCATCTATACAGTGGGGCTAATAATGTTTGCTCTACCTCAAGGTCGAATAAGATAACACATGTAAACCATGACACAGCTGTAGGATGGCATGCGTGCAGATGCATACACACATGCGCATGTGCACACCCACACAATATATGGCTGTTGTCAGAGGCAGAGACAGTGCCCGGGTCCCCCGGGGGGCCCAGGCTCCTCTACCTTATTTGACAGGAGCTGAATGATAGGCCTACTGAGCTGCAGGCATGGCCTGCGAACGGGAAACAATGGGAACTTGCTGAGGCCTGGTCAGAAGGCGGCTGCCGTTTTCTCCAGAAGGGAGGATGTCTGAAGCTGGTGCCGAACTGCGCAATAGATGTGTGGGAGGCTGCTTTGCGTCAGCCTGGCCCGATGCCGAGCTGGACCAGCAAGGAGACACAGGTCACAGGCTCCGGTGAGGGGCACAGAACAAACAGGTCTCAGCTGGCAAAGGGCCAGGTTATTATGGGAAGATGAGAACCAGGTGGGCTCCTGCAGGCCCAATTCACAGGACGGAGAGGGTCAGCTTTAGCTTAGAGAAGGCCCATTCTTCTAGCCCAGGATCGTGTCCAACCAGAGTCCTGGCCTAGACTCTCATGGCAGGCCCTTCTTCATGACAATGAACTCCCCGCAGGATGATGATCTGCTTGGAATTCCTTATACAAGTGGCTGTGGGAGACCCCCTGCCCCGATCACCTCCACCCCTGTGCCTGTCGGGATACTTGGGCCAGGCTAGCTTGGCCCCGTGCCTCTCTGCCCGTTTGGATCTCCACCTGTTCTCTCGAGACCCAGGGGGGACGCCATTCTGCTTGCTGGCCTCACTCCCTGTTCACCCTGGCTACCCCATCCCGGGGGGAAAATCAAGCCCCTTCTGGTTCTCCCTCATGCTGCCTTAATGAGGGCATGCCTGGCTGTGTCTTGAGAAATAATGGTTGGAGGAAGCAGCAAAAGCCTTCTAGTAGCTATGAAATGTTAACCAATGAATTAAACTCATTCTGATTTGAAGGCAATAGTCCTAGAAGACGCTCTTGCTTTAAAAAAAAATATTAAGCTGCCAACTATGAAAGGCGCTCGGAGGAGGAGCCTTTGTTGCCAGGCCGGCTTGAATTCCCTTAGCCGTGCATTAACTCTCGTCAAGATCTGGCTGTGCGAGCAAATGTGCATTAAAATTTAGGGGTAGAAAATATGCGTGAAGTATTAGTGAGAAAATATCAAATATAACTACTTATTCTTTCAAATACTTGCAGGGTAAAAATTACTGACCTGACTGGCAGTTAAAATAAAGTTATTTTAATTCTGGATGAAAAGTACAGGACTAGCATCTAAGATACTAGGTAACGCAGACATTTCATGTGTGAACCATCCATCTAGATGAAAGTCCCTGCTAGAACTGGTATATCCTGGTTTGTAGGGGAAGACCAGCAGGTAAATCCTTGCTGTTCAAAGTGGAGATCAGGTGGCATTGGCAACATTGGAAAGCATGTTAAAAATGCGTGATATTGGGCCTCAGATCTCTGAGTCAGAATCTACATTTGAACAAGATGCCCAGGAGATTCATAGGCACATTAAAGTTTGAGAAGGGTTTGTCTGGATCAGTGTTTCTCAAAAAGTAACCTGTAGACCAGTGGCCCCCAAGCGTCTTGGCACCAGAGACTGGTTTTGTGGAAGACAAGTCTTCCACCGATTGGGGCCAGGGTGGTTTCAGGATGATTCAAGCGCATTACATTTATTGTCCTCGGTATTTCTTTTT